>PNEQ01131396.1:13635-29662 GCA_003012365.1 Medauroidea extradentata
GGGGGGGGGGGGGGCGAGGAAGATAAAGGTGCAAAGTGAATAGAATAAAAATTTAAAAACAGGCTGATGCCCATCTAGTTCTGCATGCTGTGTTTACAGTGTGCAACAAAGCTTTTAATAAACTTTCCAAACTCAGACAACATTGTCTTTGCTTGTTCATTTGAATCCTTGCTTAAGCTGAAATAACACGACGAAATAAACACGCAATTTCAGTGCAATCAATCGGATTAAATTGCATTGCATGTCGGACACAAAATTCTCGGAATATCACATACAATGCAAGTGACGATACGATTTGTGAGCATAGAACAAGCTCAATATTTCTGTACAATGCCTTGCAATTGGCGTGAAACAAGATATGTGAATGACCATTTCAAGTAGAGTTTTCGCAGGCGTAAACAAAAAGTGGAGTGGACATGTGTGTGTTTCGGTTATTGGAGAAATATAATAAATACCCGGTGCTGTACAGCAAAAAATTGCCTTATCATAATAGACATGTGTGCAATAGTGCTTTAAAGGCTGTGGCATGGCTGCGAATGCATGTAAAGGCTCTCACTTTCCTCGTCCTCACATCCATCATACAATTTACTCACTGATACTTTTTTAAAATAATTCCAATTGATTATGGTAGACCTAAGCAACAAACTATAGTTTCGCGGGAAAGGAAAGAATTGCGTGTACACTGCATTGTGAATTGCGCCATGTAGAAGGTGGACATGGAGCGAATGAGAGAGATTTAATTGCAATTATTGTGCAGCGAAAAGCATGCGATGAGCTGCACAATCTGTAAATTGAGTCGTGTGATTCCAGCTTTACCAGAGCATACAATGTTCCTCACTGGAAAAAGAGGGGAAAAAAAATGGGGGGGGGGGGGTAATGAGGTACATTTCTGTTTAAGGTATCAACAAAACCCTTATTAAAGACCCTGGCTCAAAAGAAGACGCAAACCACTTTGTTTTAGATCCAGATTACTAACCGCCTTGAAAAAATGTAAATACTGTATACTAAACAAATACTCTAGATCTAAATCCGAGTCGTCTGCTTCCCCTACTGAGCCAGAGTCTTGAAAAAAGTTGTCTTTTGGACTATCACTCGCCCCGTTTCCATTAATTTTATAGCAAGAATTTGGTAATTTGCATTAAATATGTAAAAGTAATTTAGCGCGATAAAAAAGACAGCGCATTACTTTGTGATAACAACACGGGTACGTTGCTGCACAATAGCCCTCCGCTCATTTTTTAGGCAGGCGTTGAAACAAACACGTAGCACGACTTGGAGATAACCACACCGGTACAGTGCAGAAAAATAGCCCCTCACTCATTCTTTTGGCAGGCGTTGAAACAAATTCGTATAGTGTGTCTGTGTACAGATCTGTTTGTTCCTTGTTTTTATTTGACCCGATTCCATTTTGGAATTTTATGTTGTGTATGTATCTTGATGACTAAACCATACTCTGCTTATTTTATGGTTTTGCTTTTATTTGTTTAGTTTTCTTTGACAGTCATTCAATTTGTAATAGAGTATGTCCAATAAACTGAATCCAGTCTGCACTGGCATGTTCTACAAGCCTAAATACTCTGGAACTGTCCCTCAAACTGTCTGCATAAGAAGCTCTCAGGTTGTGCATCATGCACATTCCCCTTCTTTTCCTTGTTACCCCACCCCTCTTGTACCCCTGCCTGCCTCGTTTCTGTTCTTGTCTCACCTTCTTCCACCTTCTCTGCCCCCCCTTTCCTCCCCACCTCCTCCAGCGCTCTGCCAGCAAGCTCGAGGTAAGCTTGGTTCATTCGCGTTTCGTCGGCCGGAGGTGGCGGTATTCTTTTAGTCCTGGAAAGCACTCTTGCACAAGTCTTATCTTGCTTTGAGCCCTGAGTGTTTCTCGTAGGTATGATAGCAGCATTATGCCTTTGCTTCAATTTATCTTTAAAGAGTTTATTTCAATTACTATTCATGCCAGCACACGAGTATTGGCACAATGCACCTTTCCAGGCCCCTTTCACCAACTGCATTCCCTCGTCAGGCAACATATTCTGTTTATTCTACAATTTGGTTGCTGGTTCAATATATGTCAGGTTACGAACTTAGTATAAATGTAAAGTTGGCCCACAAGGCATGTGTATAATCAAATCAGTGGTATTGCAAAACTTGGTAGTTTGCAAATTGATTTGGGAATAATTGGCCTGGTTGTTTGGATTTTGGGGGACTGACATGAGCACTGAAACAAAGGAGTTACAACCCCCTGGATTAGTGGAACCTAGGATTCCTGAGAAACCTGTTCTATGATACATAATACTAATATCATCAAGTGAATTACCAGGCCAGTCTTATGATAACTATCTTTCAAAGTCAATGTATTACTTAATAATTACTAATGTTTTCACATATATTGTCAACCTGGAAGAACGTGAATCCAAATGGCTGAATTACCACACTTCATTGGGTAATTTATTCTGACCCAACAAAAGGTAACAGCAACCTTCTTGTGCAATCCTGCGATTACTATTTTTCAATTACCTTTACAAATTAATGATGAATTAGTTAATCACTCTGTGAGTTGAGAGTTTGAGTTTGATGTACATGCAATCTGCGCTTGCTAAGTATGATATGCCACTGGTTGCTTATTCTGCAGTTCAAATTTAATGCTGGTGAATTGCTTCCTTAGAGTAGATTCTAGTAAGTGGAATAACACGACTCCATATCCAGCATTAGTCAGTTTTATTTTATTATATTCAAACTGCATAGTTATATAACTAATTTTCAAACTACTGCACAGTACAGTCAACTTTTAACAAAAACAAAGCATGGCCATTTGAGAGTGTAAGAAGCGACCGCGTATATTTAAAATATTGTATTGTGGGGATTAAAAAACCCAGCCTGTAATCGCTAATGGGATATTATAATGTCCGGCAACCAAACCAACGGACGGCCTTTGCAGTGCGAGCTTCTCGTGTGTTGGCGTGTGTTTGTGGGTTTTTGGTGTTATATTAATATTTTGTGCGTTTATGTAATTGTAAAATATTGCAATGCAGGGATTAAAATAGGTACACAGCCTGCAATCACCAACGACAACAAGATATTAAGAGGTTTTTAGTAGAGGGAACTGGAAAAACGTTGAGCATTACAGCAGCGTGGCATGTATACAAAAACCAGTCGCTGTAAGTAGGTAATCCGGCCAGAGAAAAGTGCTATAGGAAAAAAATGTTTCGTGTTTTTTTTTTTTTTTTAGCAAATGAGTGGTATAATTTAATATCAAGTCCATGTGAGATATTGTGCCTGTCAGCTGCAAAAATGTAGGCCTACATATTACCTAAAGAAAAGGCGAGACAACCTATGCCTATGTATTTCCCTGTCAGTAAAGTGTACTCAATAATGTGTGGTAATTAACAAAATATTTTTTATTGATATCTTATTTCTGTTTAGGTTGTGAGAGCAAAAATTTTAGCTAAGTAGTCTACATAAAATATGTAAACAGTTTTTTTTTTTTTTTATTTACGCTAATCTTGATATTTTGAAGGTAAACCCTACCACATAAGGTACATTTTTTGATTGTCTATTACTTGAAACTTAAACTAGGCCTATGCAGCTTTATGATCTGACAGTGCAGAACCAAATTGAAAGAAACACAAAAAAATTATTGTAATAATGCTTGTATGAATGATTTTCTTTATTATTTTAGTTTAAAGATGTTTGCTTGCACGGCTGTATGGTTTTGCAACTTCATTTAGTTGTAACCAGATTAGGTACTGTTGCAGTATTTAAGCATTTTAGGCGTCAATAAAAAAAATTTCCCATACATGTTTGTTTATTTTTGGTAATGCATAAAATGTTACAATTTTGAGTACACCTAGGAAAATATACAATAAGCAATATTAAATTTTGAATGATTATGTAGGCTATCCATGACTGTAATATGGAATAATTCAATTAACACTGCCCCCTAACCCTACTAAGGTTAATGTGCAGCCAGTATAGAAAATAAATTACATGTCAGAAGCCTAAAAAATAACCATAAGAAAATCACAACACACTTTGGATGTTATTGCAATCATAAATATAAGCTATCTTAACTGTTGACATGTTTCGGTTGTCAGCTGGAAAGCACATGGTGGTGGAAGGATACATAGTGCTTTTGTTTACATTGCCCTACTTTTTTATGATCTGTCAAATAACGGAATTCTTATACGGAATGAACTGTATCGACCAGTCAAAAATACCATCTGTCCTACCAACCATGTAAACAGAAACATTCGCTACAAAAATAATTGCATATGTATCAACATGCAGTACGAAATTGCCATATTTACATATATATTAATTGTTACAAGTAACTTGATCAAGGATATGTGAAGCATACATACATTTTCAATTCAAAAATATTTTTAAGAAGTCTATTTCCAATACATTTACCTTTTTTGTTGCCATTATGTAATAACAGTAAATAATTTGACCAACAAACTCCGACAGGTGGAAAACTACCGAAAAAGCAGGACATAACTAATATTGCTTATTATTTTATATTAGCCAGTACATAACATCCAAAAATGATATTTGAATAGAGGAACAAATACAAGATACCACAGTGTGGGAAACAACAACAAACAGAGACCATTACACCAGGATATCAACAGTCTTTGTAATGCCCATAGGAAACCCACGACTGGCAGGACAATGTCCAGGGAAAAGCTAGGCTACCACAATAATCATTGCACAGCAACTGTATTTGGCAGCTGCTGTCTCATACGATACCATGTTCGGAACAACTTTACTGCTGAACAGACATTTTGACATATTTCCAGTCTGCCAAAACCAATAACATTGTGAAGCTGTACACTACTGCACGTTGAGCCATACTACTGTTACCCATGAAAGCAGATGTACGAAGCTCAATCAGCTTGACAGGCATACAGGTTTAAGGATCTAAATGTTAAAATCCCCATACATACGAAGTTGCATACCCACCCCGTGCATATTGCTACTACAAGTAACGGTTACCAAAATAGTATTGGTTCCTAGATGCAATATGCTCCATTGATGAACATCTACCACACTATGATATCAATGGTGAACATCCACTCCACTATATCACTTGTTCCTGAAAACTCCTCCTGAAGTAATCAAACTAGTGTAAATAAACACATGTGCTTCATGAAGAAAAAATACGTACGTTAAACGTATTCCATCTCGCAGATCTTGGCTCAGGTTTGTCACTGCATAGTCATACTCGTCTAGATACGTCTGCTCGTGAGTGACTAAGTAACCAAGATGACGCAAGTAATTGGTGATATCTCCCATCTTGGAAATTATTTCTCGTGTAAGAGCCACCAAAACATCTCTGCTTTTCTGAAAAGAATATGCTAATATTAGCAAAAAAGCACATCAAGTAAAACTGTCAGCCTTGGCAAAGGCAGTCTTCAAATGTGCTAATTGGGTAAACACCAAGTACTAAATAACATACAGCAATGCAGTGGTTGGAAAGAGTTAGCTCAAAGTAGCATGCTCAATATTATTTAGTAGTTTGAGGGAGCTTTGCTTTTCAATTTGTTACGTCCGCACAGATTAGCGAGTTACTGTTACACTGGTAATCACAAGTTAGTACCATGTAAATGTCACACGTCGGTGCTTCCCTCCTTTAATAGTCCAGTCCGCCCAGCTGCTTTGCCACACTTCTCCTGCATGTGGACGTGAGGTTGTGTGAGGGGGTGGGGGGGAGGGTTGCAAGAAAATATCTCTGAAAGCAGCGAGCTGCCGAGAGAGAGCTCGTGTGTGCACATGGTATGCGACTGAAACAAAAAGAGAGAAGGAGAAAGTGAGAGAGAGAGAGAGTTTGACCACAAAGGGGAAGGGGGTACTTGTAGTTTGAAAGCCACGCATGAAGCACTTGAGGGGTGCAGAAAATATTGCACCCTACTCCCTCCCTCTCTCTTTTGCCACATCTTATCACTATTATCTTCTAACATGAGCCGATACAGTTTATATGAGAATGATAAGGCAATCTACAGTTGTTGGAGAGATAAGATTGGCCTAGTAAATATAAATCCCTGCTTCCTCACCTCTTTCCACTGCACACTCTGAATATGCACATTGTGCATAGCTGACATTAGAAAAATGAGGCCCGTAAATGCTAATTACTGTAATGTCATTGTCTTGGGAAATCAAATTGCATAACAGTAAAAATAGTGTATTTCCTTACAACTAACCTATATTGTGTCAACAGTTAATATTGTTATACCAGTTGTCACACTGACCCCACCTGCCGCGGCAATAATTTGGGTGGGTGCAAACATTTCGGGGGCGGCCTGTGGGATTTCCTAAGGCTGAGTGAATTTTACATTAGCAGAAAACTTAATTAAATGATAAAAATTAGTTTTTAATATTTATGTGGCTCATCTCTATAATTCTAAAATTAGTAATAACACTTCACACTTAAGATTTAAAATAGATGTCTTACCAAAATAAAGTTTTTTTTTTCTTTGCCAACAAACTACAATCAAGCGTTCAAAATGTATTTTCAGCTTGGCTATACATTTTTTCAATAGTCTTGAAAAATATACCTAGGCAGCTGATGGTAAAAGGAGCAATTTTCAAAACATCAGTAACAGAAAAAAAAACACACTATCAATAATATTTGATAGCAGCATCAAATCTACATTTCTGATGTAATATATTCCGCAGCGTTTAATACTTCAAAATGGAACTTTGCTTTGATATACTTTTGACTTAAATGAATGAACTGTGCCAGTTAGTGATGAAAATTAAGTTACGGTAATTCATATGAATAGATGTCTCTTAAAAACAGCTTTTTGCTATTGCTAACAGTTTATAAAAAAAGACTGAAAATGAGCTAAGCTCTAGGAAATATGAGTTTTGTAGTTTGAACTAGCTCCTTTCTTCCAAAGGAACTTTCACTAGAGCTTAGATTATTTTATTTTAAAATAACTTGAGCTGAGCTCCAATTTCAAAGGAGTTTCACCAGCAATGAGCAAACGTCAACAGTAATACATTTTTCCCTCATAAAAGAAAATAACTACAAAATAATTAAATATGGAAATGTATTTAAAAAAGTAACAGAAACTATAATCACGACCTCATTTTTTCTCACTGAATATTAAAGAAGGTATGATTCGATTAATGATAAACATAATGTCATATTTCTACATTTTAAACTTCCAGACCATAATGAAATAATACTGCAATGAGTGCCCTGTAAGAGCATAGAGACGTCCCTATGGTGGAAGTATGTACAGATAATAAAGAAGTTAAGTCATTAAGTGTGAATGTTTCAATGAAATAGCTACATACATGAACACTCCAACACAGTAACCTTCCCTTACCATTCTGGATAGGAGACAGTCCATGGGCTGCAAGTAAACAGTGAATTAGCGCCTACAGAAATATATAACAATGCAACACAAGAATTCATTACAGGTTCATCTTGGGAAAAATAATTATAATTCAATTACTCATAAAAAAAAAATTACAAATGTTTTAACAAACTAATACTTAATACTTACTACCACCTCACCCAAAATAGCTTTATTCAATTGGCAAATACAATATAAACTCAATCCATGATGCTCTAATTCGCTAATTAGAGAATTTAGAATCACTTTAAAGTGTAAAAAACCGACATGCATTAAGAACAAATGGTCAACGGATATAAACAGCAGTGCAAGTGCCGACAAACAAGCTCTCAAGCCAGCAGTTGTGTGGCAAGGAAGAAACAAGAAGGATGTCGGTTGAAAGAATGATGCACAAGGGAGTGAGGGGGAGAAAAAGTTGTGCAATAGACAAAGGAGCAAGGGGGTTCAGGACTGGGAGGCCCGCAGCAGCCAATCTGGATTCAGCGATGCAGAGATAAGGAGTCTGTGTAGACCTTACAAAGAGAGGGGAATGAGAGTCTGGCTCGGCAAGTGTTTCCTGAATTTTTGTTAATTTTCAGTGCTCTGCCATCGCCAGATTATCTTTCCTATTTGTTTACCGTAAGAATTTGTGCATAGTTATATAATATGAGTTATGGGAAACGCCCAATTACTGTGCAAATTCTAAGAAGCTAATTCAAACGACAGCATAAAAACATGGAAAACAACCTTTAGTTTTTTAAACTGTGAATGTTTATATGTTTAGTTTATAAAAGTTTTGAATGTTCCAGTGAAACTTTCACAATCTTATTATGCTCTTCTCAACCACGCAGACACACTGAAAATTAGAATAACATAATGTTTATTCTTCTAATGTACTGCAAATATTTATTTACATTGAAGAAAAATAATCACGGCCGTCTTTACTTAAGTGCCCTCTTCTTGGTAAATGAATATCCTCTATTGTTATCATTATTGTATCGTAACCATACAAGTTGTTTCTGGGCAAATATTACGGATAGCCACAAAGGTAAAACATTTGCCACGGTAAGATGAATGACAGACGAGTGACCATCCACATACTCCACTTACCTATTTTCTTCATACAAGTGTACACGTTAGCCCCTGTTAATGTTTGCTAATGTACTACATGTTCCTACATAGTAATAACATTTCAACTTCCAAAAATAACGAAATGTTTAGTAAATGACGAACAACACACAAGAACACATTTGTCTTTCAGTTGTGCCAACCAATCTTACTTAAACACTACATGATTAATTTCCTCTCCAATACGTAAATTACAACTGTCAACCAATTTCAATACTTCACTGTTACTAAGTTATTACATTGCCAAATAATTTATTTTAATAATTCAATTCACCTCTATATACATTACTTCTACTACTTTTCTCAGAAAAAGTTCCTTTACCTTACTCAAAATTACTCTTAACACGAATGTCATATTCATAAACAAACGTATCCATAAAACAATTTAATAGATATTGTATTTTATATACGTGCATGTTACAAATAAAATAATATTTTTAGACAAACATGTAAGTTGTTATGAAACAGCAACAGATTACAGTAAAACCCTGTTAAGAAATTTCTGAAGGGACTGAAAAATGTATACTTCTTAGCTGGGAAAACTTCTTAAAAGGGTTTCACTGTAGTTTAAAACATTTACCAGACTGGCCAGAATTAGAACCACAAACCAAACATTTGCTGGAATGTAGAGCAGATATGCTACCACTAGACCACCCAGCACCCTGCACATTTATGCTGATTATTTTGGTTTATAACATAATTGTCTCTAGAATATTGCAAATGGGGGAACATGCATGTGTTATGCCACTTCGCCGTTGTTCCAAAGGGTGTGCGTAATTTTACTAAAGTGTTCAGAGTTTTTGTAGGTGATGATTCTTAGTTTGAGGTGAGCTAATCCAGTATGTATGTATTGAGATTTTCTTGTGAGTTTTGGTGATTTGTAAGTCAAGAGTTTTTAATGCATTAGTTAGTGTTTTTGTGAAGGCTAATTTAAAGTAGTAATATTTTGGTTTTGAGAATATAAGTTTGTGTATCTTTGACCTTTGTGTGTACTCAGTGTCTTGGCTTACATGTACACATAAAACTAGTAGTTTTGATTTGTTGACATGTTTGTTGCTATTTCCTCGCAGTGCAGTCACAGTTTTAAAGGTGGAACATTGAAACTGGGGATGTGTACCCAGTCACTTTATATACTAACTTTAGTTTGGGTAATTACTGGAAATTTGTATTCTTCTGTTTAATGTTATTTAAAAGTTTTGATATGACTTTTTGTTTAATCGGTAACAACCGATCACAACTGTACGAGAGGTAATTGTCAGGGCGTTCATTCCGCAACTGTGATTTTTACTGCCTGTTAGTCGTTCACTTTTGAAACAACATACTTGTACACTTTTAACACGTAATTATTTTTGTTTTGCAGATGTGTTTGTTTTTGGTTTTGCTCTTTGTTGTGGTTGCTGGCAGGACAATAACTGAGATTTAAGAGTTAATATTTTGCACACAGAGTTACATTTAATTTAGCACTGAGTACATTGTTGTGAGTTTGTTTGTTGTAGTGGAAGATCTTACAGTAAAGTTTTGAGTTTTAATAATTTCAGTGAGATATGAGTTTTGATAATTTTAATCAACTGTCTGTAACTCTCTGACTTAGGTCACCTTTATATTCAGTGGTCGTGATTTGGCTCTTTGGTTTTGAGCACATGTTATTGAGGTGATTTTTAATTTTGAGCAGGATGCCTCGTCGTCATCCAATAGGCATACCTGATTATATGGTATTGACATTTTGTTGTGTGGATGCCACTTCGTCGTTGTCCAAAGAGTGTGCTGGTTTTCTTAAATTGTTTAGGAATTTGTGTGTTTCAAAGTCAGGTTCAAGATGACCTAACACAGATTGTTACTGATGTAATCTTTTCCTTATGAAGTGATAAAGTAAAGTTTTTGCTAATTATATTTGATTTGTGATTTGCATTAGAATGTTGATAGATGTTGATGAGTTTAGAGAATTTTGAAGTGATTATATTTAATATTATGTTTGGTTGTTGGGATTTTTGCTTTGTACTCAGTGTTATTTGCCGACATGTACACATAGTTAAAAAGTATTATATGAGTTGCGGTGATAATTGTTTTGGGATTTCCTGGCAGTGCAGATATGTATTTTTGAAAATTTGATAAGAGTACTAGTATAATATGATGGATTTTAAAGGTTTCACTTGTAATGTAATGTTCTTTGCTTTGTTTTCTTTTTATGGGTATGGATAAGTTTTTTGGGTTGAGTTGTTCTCTCCCGGGAGCGTCAGGCTTTGACGATGATTCAAGAGTATCATGATTGCACTCTAAACTGTTTCAGTATATAAAGTTGAATTTTTAAAGTTATTTAATTAAAACAGTCATGCCAACAAGCTTTAAATTTCTTGAGTAGTCTACTGCAAATATATTCTTATGGACCACTATATGATCACAAACGGCCACTAGCAACTAAAATGGTTGACGGCGAAGTAAGTAGCTTCATTCAATCAGCACATGCCCCGTTACACTACGTCCAGCTCTGCCTCCAACTGTCGTTTGTGTGACGCAGTGTCTCCTTGTCAAGCCAATAAGTAGGAGGGCAATGACAGAGTGCGCCCAGTGAACAGCTCGTGTTAAAATCAGGTAAGGGGGTAAGGGAAGAAGGCTGTGCGTGCAGTCATGCGAGGGGATGAGGAAGCTGTCCGCCTTGCCAATCCTGCGTGTCCATTCCAATGGACATAGGTCCAGCCCTGGGCACAGCAGCTTGGAAGTGAAGGCTGACATATTTTCGAGACAGACGCAACAAAATCCTTACCTCACATAGTGTGTTTAGTTTTTCGCGTTAATTTTACATTTAACGTTAAAACCATTTTTGTTTTCGATTTTCATTTGACAATGAAGAAAATGTAGTTCCGAAGCAGTGATTTGAAAAATTGTCTTCAGTACAAACACAAGGAAATTAATTGAACCACAATATTATAATACGGATGCCATATTTCGCGGCTATCCTTGCTTCATCAACCAGCAGGCCGATTTTCTTTCATCAATCAGAGGAACCGGTGATTAAGAGGCAATGTAGGCCTTTCCGACTTATTCATCAGGCGTACGGGAAGAAGTAAACGGTTCAATGAGGAGAGTGCGAGAACCTCCTTGGAGTAATAACCTTAATCCATCATAAGTGTAGGAAAACATAAGAAGGCATGAAGCTCTACGAACAAGGTATGTTGAGATTTATATTGTGTTTCTGGGTGAAAGAGGCAGAATGTACGTTTCAAGTAAATTTCTAGGAATTCATATAATTGATGGCTGAAGTCTTGATGTTTATCATCTAATAGTGAGAGGCTGTTTGCTTAAGGTAATTATACATTTCTAGGATACCTTTAAACTTATGTAAGGAAAGGTCAGCGTGATGCTGTATAATTGAAGTGATGTCTATGCTTAATTGAGAAAATATGCATTAGTCAAATTAACAACTTATTTAAATTCTTAACAGTGTGCAAGGTTTCCTAACAATGCTCACTGTCCAGATTGTAGAAGGATTGAGTTGATTTGTCTTGTTTTATTACATTTGAACAATTTATCTATATTTTGTGTAGTTTTTATCACTGCTCCAGGTGATGAAATTGATAGGGCTTAACTAGTGATATAGTTCACTTTCTGAGCAGTTGCTTAGTCCTCAAGCAGTTTGTTTTTACTTTATGTACAATATTATCACTGTAAATGCATAATTATTATTTGTATTATTTAGTGAAAAAGAAAACAGTAAAAATATGAAGAGGCATTATTACAACAAACAAAGTTTTCAAGACTTATATTTAATGCCTATACTTTTGTCATGAAAAATTAAAATTTAAACAATTAAGGCATTTATTTTAAGACGAAAGAGGAAATGTGGAACATGTTAACCCTTGGACAAGATCACTTTACTCAAGCGCATAATGACAGGTCAAGTAAATCTATCAGATCCCATAACAAAATTAAATCTGAGCACCTGCAAACACTCATTGAAGAAAGTTCAAATAAAAATTAAAGAGACAATTTTGGAACTGAAACAAGACAGGGGCCTTTTCGCAAGAATGCTCATAGTGGCCAGATCACTTCCTCAGGTGAATGTATGTGACTATTAGTAATTATGAACTTGCTTTTGCACCACGCTCAATGATTGCTCGTGATGAAACAATGTTTGCTCCTGATGAAACAATGTTGCACTGCTCTCAGAACAGTAAGCTAATGGTACTCGAGTCATTACTGGATAATTCCCAGCATGAATACAGTCAGTCAGATACAGCTGAATCAATTAAACCCAACGTTACTGGTTGTGACGGATGGTATAATTGATGCAATGGCCGAGCTACAGGCACTCGACAAACCAACTCACATTAAGACTTTCTTAGACTTGGCAAACCACCTTATTAGCCGGATTAATAATGAGTATTGTACCAACAAATGTAGCCACTTGATATTCGACACTTACATCAAGGATTCTCTGAAGAAGTTCACTAGGGGAAAACGCAGTGATAATTTTAATCCAACTGCTTACAGAATACAATCTGAAGCTGTCATTCACAATTATTTGAAACAGAAGCTCCTGTCCTATTAAAAGACAAAGTTTGAACTGCCAAACTTTTCAGCTGAATAGTTTCTAAAAAAATGTGGCGCAACACAGCAGGTCAAGATGTGGTGGTTGTTTGGCGACAGATTGCTAAGGGAACAAATGCATGTGCATCTTTTCTGAGCAGTATACATGAAGAAGCAGATGCAAAGATTATTTTGCATGCCATAGAAGTAAAAAAGGCTGGAGTAACATCTCTATTGACACAGACATCCTTCTCACTTTGAGCACATATACATCACTCTCCCACAAAATACAAAGTTCATCACTGGAAGCGGAGAGAGGAACAAAATTATACCACTTCAAAGAATACACTGCAAATTAAGAACTCTAAAAGCAGATGCACTTGAGGGGTTATAATTGATATCAGGAACCGACATCACTGGTTTTAATTTACAAAAAGGAAATTAAGTTTCTGGACCATAATGTTCTACATGCATAGGCGAACCTTGGTAAAACTGGAGTAGAGTCTGATGACAATATGATGGATGCTGAGAGGCTCCTACGCAAAGTGGTAGGTGAAACTTCCTCCAACGAGGTCGTCGCCAAGACTGGCTGTACTGAGAGCACACTTGTAGGCAATGGAGTAACATCAGCGTAACCAACGACATCAAAGTTTACCAAATCCCACACAGTTTGAGTGGCAGCGTGAAGATGGTCGATTAGTCCCTACAACTTGCAACAATACTCCAACTCCTAAGCAATACTCGAGCTGGTTCAGTGCAGCAGTGTCCAAACTAAATGTCAAAGCGTTCATTACAAATGTTCAACAAATAGTCTCCTCTGCATAGTAATGTGTAGTTGTGGTTGAGATTAAGACTTGCGTGGAAACTGTGTGAACTGTGGAACATTCGTATTCAAAAGTGACGAAGATGGAGATGGTTTTTATTTAGTGTGAAAACATTACAAAAAAAATTCATGTGGGTTGTATTACTGTTTTTAAACTGTGACAAGATGTGCTTGAGTTACTTTACTTTAGACAATTTGACTAAACAATAATTGGAGTAAAATAATTCTTATTTAATATTTATAAAAAGTATGTAGGCCCTACACAAAATAAATGCCTAAATAGTTAAAATTATAAATTTTACTTGACAAAAGCATAGGCATTATATAAATCTTAAAAAACTTGGTTTGTTGTAAAATGTCTCTTCATTACGGACAGGAAAATTACACATCTTCAATGATCTGCATGTTAGAACCAATATTCCTATGTATATTCAAGCAATGACAGTTTGTCAGCTAGCTACTACTCAGTGAACACCAGATAATGAACCAATTGATGGAGATTGAGTTGGCAAAGGTCAATGGATTCTAGCACGTAGGTCATTGAATTCGCGAAATTTCTTGTCCTACTTTTTATATTTCTACAGTTTTCTTCTTCACGCAAATAAGTTTTATTTACCGCTGTTATTTAATAATACAAATAATAATTATACACTTATAGCGATAATATTGTACATAAAGTAAAAAACTGCTCGAGGATTAACTAAGTCAGCATGAACAAATAGTCAAATAAGGAATATTTTCCCATATACTTTCCCAGGGTATTTAGCTTATTTTGCTACAGTTACAGAAAACCAAAAAAACTCAGAATTGTCTCTATCAAATCCTTTGTGAATGTGGAAGCAAATATATTGGAGAAACTGGCAGGACCATCACCACACACCTTAAAGAACACCCAAAATAACATCAATAAATTTAAAAATTAACAATCCAGACTAGCCAAACATGTCTGGGTAGACAGCCATCGAACGCTGAGGGAAGATGCTACACCAATTACACTTCAGGTAAACCAGACAAAAATGGAAAATAAAATACAGTGAAACTTCCCTTAGCGGACACTTCCGAAAAACGGACATTTTTCCAATCACCGGCAGATTAACATGGAGTCTTATGGAGAAATACTCTCCAAATAACGGACATTCTTATTAACGGACGCGGACACATAATAAGTAGTGAATAACGGACAAAATGCGCAAAAAAGGGGCGCGAAAAAAGTTGCAAAGCAGCTTCAATGAATGTTTCGGCAGCGAGTCGTAACTAAGAAAGTGCGATTTGTACACCCCTTGTACGCAGGTAGCGCGTAGCCTCGCGTTATCTCGACCTCCCACACACACATGCACACGCACAGCTGCCGTGTAACTCGATCCTCCCACCACACACGCATGCGACGTGTGTTGTAGTGCTTAGTCATTGTTTACTCTTCTTTTCATGCACTTCACGTAATAGTGTAGCAGTCGTAATTGAGTGACTTATTTTGTGAGAAATGTCTCAGAAGCATAAACGTTTAACTTTAGAGGATAAATTAGCTGTGATTAGGATGCATGAAAAAGAAAAATTAAGCGTCCGTGGCGTTGCTGCGAAGTTCGACGTGGGGAAAACTCAGATTGCCGACATAATAAAAAAATAGAGACGCAATACTGAAGTCGTGGACGGAGAATAGCTGCGGTTCCAGCAAACGTACATTCCCAAAAACAGATGGACTGACTGTAGATACACTAACGTTTGAGTGGTTTTGTAGCCTCTGTTTCTTTCTTTCTGAGGCTGTGACGTTTACTCGGCAGATTGATAGTGTAGAAAACGTTTTTTTTTTCATGCCTTTAATTCAATTAAGTTAGCCGTATGAAGATACTCGACTTTAGCCGAATGCATATGGAGTGAGGATTTGTTCACACACACGTTGAGAACAATGGACAAATTAGGGTGACATGAGCTGCAGTTAACGTAAATTATGCACCACAAAACACTGGCATCAAACTTTTTTTTTAATAATTACCCACGTCGATCTCGGAAACTTTGACACGACTCGGAAATATTTCACGTGCCGAACCGGCTGACAGTGCGAGCGAGAGCGAGCGACGTGTAGACAAGGCACACAGTCTCATGCTCGCGCGCGCCAGTGTGTGTGGATGAGTCACGTCGGCCAGCCAGCTGTATCGGCGCGTGGTAAGATTTATTGCCGTACATCGTCGAAAGGTTTTAAAATTTCTCCGAAAAT
>PNEQ01131414.1:0-14052 GCA_003012365.1 Medauroidea extradentata
TGGCTCGCGTCTCACATCACGCTGTCTCGCCCCTGGGTCGCACCACACTTTCTGCTGTCTGCCTTACCGCTACAAGGCCATCGGTCGGGTGACGCGGCCTCTCAACTGCCTGTTTGTCTTGCATCCCTTTCGCTCCCCCCTCCACAACCCACCCATTTTTCTCTCTTCCTTTACTGAACATTCGCCCCTCACGCACGCATTCACAGCTTCAAGGTCATCGGCCAAGTGACACGGCCTCTTAAGGTTGTTTTACGGGCGCAACACTTAAGTGGAAACTTAGACAATACCAAGTTGGGTTCAAGATATAAAGATGATTTATTGAAAACAACGTTCACACCATTTCATTACTTTACACCCTTTCAGTAGTCAAATTTTGTAAAATCAATAAACCACATTTCAGGAGTTTAAGCAAGCATTGCTGTAATGCAAAAACCGTGTCAATATATAAAAGTTCAGCTAGATTGGTACTGTATATACTCGTGTATAATGCGTCCTCGTGTACAGTACGCACCATGATTTTTGCAACAAGTTACAGGGAAAAAATATTTTAGTGCCTTGCTAGTACTTATAAAAAAAAAAAAAAAAGAGAGGATGAGCCGAGCAAGCCAGCGAAATAGCAAGAGGGACGGTACGATGGAATAGTCAAAGAAGGAGAGGGGAAAAAGGAAACTTGGTTGGCAACATATAAAAGAGAGAGGAAAGATAACACATTGGTTAAGAGTGTGAGGGCAAAGAGGGTGGTGACGAGCCAGGAGGGGTGGGGCGGCTTATCTCTCTGCCAAGGTCGCTTGCTGTCTGCCAGCCCTCGCCTCGCACACGTGTGTGTGCCTGAACAACATTCCCTCTCTCTTGCTCTGCTGTGCCAGCAGCTTCCAGCATGTTCCTCCTCCCCCCCTTCCATTGAGATACCATCACCCCTAAAATAACATGCGGTGACAGCAGCAAGCTTGCCTTATTTTTTTCTCTCCTTGTGTGTCGGTGGAAGGGGGGGAAGGGAAAAAAAAAGAATGACGCTCTTTTTTCTTCCTTCCTTTCCCGAGCCGTCAAATATCTTTCCCGGGTGGCAGGGATGGGAAAGAGGGAGAACTATGACGCCGTTTTTTTTCCCCCATGGAACTATAGCTAATCATGAGACGTCAAAATTGACTTATCTTATGCTTCCGATTGCCACCCACGAAGTATAATTTCTGCCACATCAAATTGCCGACCCTTTGTAACCAACAGTTTAAAAGTACCTGTGTAAAGGCTAGTAATCTTCTGTCCATCAGACAAGTTTTTAACCCTTGTATTGTGTAAACACTGAGCAACACTTTGAACAGGAACGTGGATAAGGACAAACAAAAATATTACGGTTTTAGCAGCGACGGTTACAACAGTGCAAAGAAGGGGAAGGGGGAGAACAAGGAAAGGAAGAGGAGTAATGATGGCGGATCCTGGCGGTGAGAAAGTTCTCTCTCTCTCTGCCTCCCAGTGTAGACACCTGTCGGTTTACGACTATTTGGCTTCTAATAACCCCCTCCCGCCCTCCTTTGTCGTATGACCGCCAGCCTTTTTTTCTCTCTTTCTACTCTTGACACCCATCAATTTATGACTTAACTTCGCCTTCTCACCCCTTCAACCCCTCTCGCCCGTCTTCAACCGACCACGGACCTATTTTCACGTATTTTTTTTCTATTTTCCGTTTATAGTACGCACCCCTGAATTTTTATCAGTTGTTTTGGAATGTAAGTGCGTGCTATACACGAGTAAATATGGTATAAATAAATCACAAATTAAACACGTATTTTTTCCCTTTTTAACTTCTTTAAAGTCGAATTTGGAAAATTACCTAAAACAATATTTTGAGTATTTACACACACATCATATTGTTACAAGTTTAGAAGCACACAAAACTTTACATGTGGGCAATTCCCATGAGTTCTTTTGGGATAGAGGTCTTATAATTATAAATAAAAGAGTTAAATTAAGTACTGGATTTAATAGCTCACAAAGCTACAAAATACACGAAACTGTAATCAACTATAACTCATACAACACAATTAATTACGCACACAATTACCACTGTGCCACAGAACGTTAATTAACTTAGACAATTAAAGCACAAGAATATTTACCATTAATCAATTAAAGACTACAAATCACAATAAAAGTTCAGTCATATATCTAATCAACAGTTACTCTCAAATAATGACAATGTACAACCTTAACAGTCCTAAGGGAGGATGGCTCACCATGTACAGTGCAGCACCAAGAGTGCACCACTGTCGTAACTCTTGAAGTTTTCGGTTCGACTCCAGTCGCACACCTCTTCTTCACCTGTCGACCCGCAGCAGAAGCCCTCTTGTCTCACTCAGTACTGCTCCGAAGGTATGTGCCTGTAGCCTCGCAGTAGACTCCGACGTCACCAAGACGTCTTCCTGACATCACCAAGATGTCTTCCTGACATCACCAAGATGCCCTCACCAGCCCCTCTGCACAAGCTTAGCACCTCCTCCAAGCAGGACCAATAGCAAACTCTCAAAGCACTTCTTCTTTTGAATCACCAGGTAGACAGTCTCCTCAAGTCACCAGTTACTGCCCTCCTCGGCACAACACCGTCAGTGTTGTTCTCCACAGCTCACCACCACCTCTGCAGCATTCCAACACAACACCACAAGTGTTGTTCGTCCATTCTGCAGCTCGCTAGCGTCACACAGCCTGGACACCGACCACTGCCGTCGTGCTGCCATCCTAGAGACGCCATACCTCATCAGCTCAGTCGTGCCGACACACAACACCTTAGTGTTGTCTGTCCCTTCTGCAGGGCGCTGATGTTACTGTCCCTTCTGCAGGGCGCTGATGTTACTGTCCCTTCTGCAGGGCGCTGATGTTACTCAGACTCGACACCGACTACCGCCGCCGTGTTGCCATCCTCGAGACGCCATACTTCGTCAGCTCAGTCGTGCCGACACACAACACCTTAGTGTTGTCTGTCCCTTCTGCAGGGCGCTGATGTTACTCAGACTCGACACTGACTACCGCCGCCGTGTTGGCATCCTCAAGACACCACACCTCGTCAGCTCCGTCGATGTTGGATCAGCCTCGACACCGTCGTGTTACCGCCCCCAAAGCGCTGGGTCCTCAATTCTGCGCCGCTGTCAGCGTCTTCTCTCGGCCCGTCACTTCTCACGACATCCATCGTCGTCCCGGTGGCAACGCCGCCCCTAAGGGCGCTGCCTCTACAACTCTCGGTCTCATTTCATCTTCAAGACTCACTACTAAGACGCCACAAGATTCTCACCTCCCGACTCCACACCAGACTCTGCAATACTAGACTGACTCATGTTGCGCAGTTCCGATGCTTTTATACGGCCCCTTCAATGAAGTCAATGGCTGATGAAAACATGGTGACCTGTGGTCTAAAAATAGACATTACCTCGGTTGTACTTGTTGATAGTCACATATTCGCACTGGCGTCACTCGGGAAAACCCAGTGACGTTTCTCGGGAGTTGCAACATAGCTGCGAAACCCATGACATCACTGGTTGACTCACAGGGCTGACCACCCAGCATGATGTAATGTGCCTGCTGCCCGGCCAACACGCAACAATATTTAAGCAAACAGCTCTTCAATATCTCAACATTCCACGTTTTTCCACCCCCTTGCCTAACAGCACTAAAATCATATATTACCCGGACACTTGCAGAGAGAGAATAAAATACACCATCTTTCCCGCTCCCTCCCGCCCACACCCTCTTTGTACATAAACACACAGCCAGCTTGCAACATGTTTCCAGACTGAGGTAAAGGCTTGGCACAGACACCAGACACACCGTTGTCAGGTGCTCCCGAAAAACTTCCACTGAACTCAAAATTTCATGGCTATTTCGATCAAAAACTGTATGTTCAGTCTGAGTACTGTTTCTTCACTAAAAACAATTGCTGGCCGCTGCGCATCATCAGTGTGTCGCACACATGTGAATGCACATGGAAATGGTACCTGAGAGATAACATTATCTCTGTCTCTCTCGCTCGCTCACTCATCCACACGTGCACGTACACAAACACACACATCCATAGAAGATAACTTTCACTGCAAACGAGATGTCACGAATAAATGTGTATTTCTGAGCAGGCAAAAAATTACACAGGCGATAAATTAGAGTGAGTGAAGAAACTAATTATAAATATATTTCCAAACATTACCAACTTAGCCTGAGATACATAGCGAACATTACACTATAATGCAAAGTTGCAGTTATTTCACAAGAGGACATAAATCTGCATGCAAAAATTCAGGAGGAGATAGACTGTATGTTCAAAATGAAAATTTTGTAATGAGAGAAAATTCAAAAATGCTACGAAATGCTAAATTTCATTTTTAAAATGCCATAAAATCTATTGCAAAAGTTTTTTTTACAGGACTCTAGAAATTATAGACGTAAGGTTGATCAAGTTCCCATTAATACTGTGTGGTGGTACTTAAGACCCAAACTACCACAGAAAAACTGTTTTCATGCTGTCTCTTCCAACTACCACGGCATCACATGCAGTAGAGAGAGAACTTTCATCTCAGGGTATATCACAGGTTACGAAGGCGTGCAAGCACACGGAAATTAAATAAAGTCAGACTTCATTAGAATGGCACATTTACTAAGGCACAAAATTACTTGGCATTACAAATGAACAACAATAAAAACATGCTCCACCGGTAGGCTACTAAGACAAATTATTACAACTTAGGCAATTTGCAAGAGTTACAAATAAAAATAGTTCCTTCAGGCCTGCATACATCATGCCCAAACGCCTCTGTAAACTTGTACTAAAATTACAGTGCCATTCAAATAAATTACCATGACTTCCATCAAGCAGTGAATTGACAGAGATAAAAAAATTATATATGAAGCTAATTAAACTTAGGTATATGACCCTCTGCATCATGTAGTCCACCCAGCCACATGGGATAACCCTTTATCTCGAGAGTGCAGTCGCTACATGTCTTCATCTCACAGCGGGTCAAGCAAAACTGGGGCGAGCCCAGGGTACGCGCGGCTGACCAGGGGTGCCATAGCCTCCAACCCAGCGTACATATCCATTCGGAACTATTTTAATTACTATGTTTTACCCTGGCTGCACAGAACTCTCAGTTCAAAATGTACGACTCCGGGGCAATGTATACTTAATACATAAATTTCTAGATTACATTATAAAAAAACATACTGATATAAAATGATACAATATACTAAAGGCATCACTGGCGGAGGGACACATTTTGGCCATCGCCGGAAACTTCACAACGGACGATTCCCAGAATTCAAGGTCCTTCGTCCAACCTCACGTGCTCATCTGACAACCAACCTGTCACACGTCTGAGGACAAAATTGACTGATCAATTTTAATAAATTAATAATTACAAAAATTAAGCTAACAGTAGTCCTATGTAGCCCACCGCAGTAATTATTAAATAATGAATTTGTTTTAAAATTGATAGCTTCTTGCTTCAGGATGGCATTCCTTAGCCTCGCAGGACTAAAGTTCATCCACAGATCTTGATTTTAGAAATTACAGGTAAATAATGACTAAAGAAACTATTTAATTTAAATGATTAAATCTCAGCTAACAAACGATGCACTTGCACACAGAAAGCCGGACAGGCTCACCATTTTGACCGGGCAACTTATGAAATGTGAGGCTTCACTTCACACTGCACGCAATATCAAATAAAACCAAAGTGACAGGTTGCTGTCTTAGTTAGTTGGGGGCTCTTATGCGTGGGCCGGAATTGTGGTCGGTGTTAGGTTAACACTGGGGTCGAGCAAACACCAAAATTGAGAAGAAAGAAAGCAAAAAAAAACATTGCTGGTGAGGCCAGATCACTCTACAATCTGCTAAGTGCAATTTATACAGTAAAAACTGGAGGTTTACTAAGTCGAAAGCATTTAAGAAATCAAAGTAGGTAAATAGCATCATACTGACATGTAGCATTGCAGTTGGGATTATAGAATACAAGTTAGTTAGTGTTCTTTTTAAAACTACGCTGGAATTTAAATAAAGTGTTGTGCATTTAAAAATATATTTGTGTGTGGATGATCTTTTCGAAAATCTTACAAAAATAAATTTAATTTTACTCTATGAATGTCATAGGTAGGATGGAGAAAAAACGTGAGTTAATGATGTCCAAATTGAAGCAAGATTCTGTTAAACGGTATTTGTTCGCTAAACTGTACTGCTTTACTATTTCATTATCTAACATTCCAATAGAAAATATATTTATTTGGCATCTTAGGAATTGGTCATAGCACAGCAGAACAATGGTCCTCCTCCACTGTAGGATCCTTTAGGAGGAATGTGGATGAAGTCTAGGTTTACTTACGCTTTGAGGTGCTTTCTGAGGAAATTCGTACTTGCCAACTTTTGATGGGTCCTCATAAATAAAAGTACTCCTTTGGGCCAAAACATGACACTGAATAAGGACTGGTAGTCTTTCTCAGCTATGGCCACGTGAAAGGAAGCATATGAATTATATTTTGTTTTTAATTTGGCGACGTTGAGATAACCAACGGTGGACACTTTTTGTACATTGTCAACTATTTACCACTCCTTGAAATGGAGGTCAAAGCTAGTGATGACTGCTTTCGTACGTGGTCTCGCTAATCTATTTGTGACAGAAAATATGAGGTATTATGTCGTATTAAATACGTCATGACATAAATAAATTAAATATTACAATGTTGTGTCTATATTTTCCAAAATTAAACTCATTTACTTAATTTTTTATATTAACTTTGTAACGTTGGTGGTTATTATCAATCTCAGGTTCAGGCTTTTCTTCATTTTAATTCCCCAATTTATTTTATTTTTAATTTCACGACCAACTGGTTACATTGTGCGCCTGGACTAGCTCAACTTAACATTTCATACAGGTTAAAAATTTACCTAAATGACGAGTCAAAAGTATTTAGTAAGATTTACCAAATTTATTCATCTTACCAAAATGTAATGTACACCGTTAGTAGAATTTGCTGTAGGGAACACATCACTGTTGCACTGACCTACATCGTATCATGTAATTTTTTAAAATCTACTCCAGCGTGAGAGTTTTTTAAAAATCTAAGAAAAAAGGCACTGAACCTACGACTCATCTAGAAGCACAACTCTTCTATCTCCCTTTTCATTTCTTTTTGCACAACCTGGCTTCGGCCAATCAGCTATTTCCAGCTATAGGGGTTCTTATAACATGACTGTCATTGGGGGCTATCCTTGCCTGAAAAAAACCACCCCATCAGGCCTATTAATTGATTAATTTAAATGGAAAACTTAAACTGCAGATTTAAAAGGATAAATAGAATATAATAACAATAATGAAAACTATTTGCACCTGCTACTATTCTGTTCAACAGTAAAAATAATAAAAACAATTAGAGGCTACATTACAACTTGTTTACATCGTACTAACGGTAATTTGGTGTTATACGGTAATTTTATTTACTATGGACATTTCAGTAAATTTCACTTCTCATTGCAGTTAATTTTTCTTTTACACTTTATTTACAAGTCGATCCAATTCAGGCTGCAATAACATGTTTTTTTTTTTTAGCCCAATGTGCGCTGCCATGCTTGCATTCCTTACCTGAAGCTTTTGTAACTTTTTCTTTGTCAGTTCTTTGCTGCAATGCACACATCTGCAGTGTCAGAGTGCGTGTACACTCCATATCTAGCCCGTGATTTCGCCTTTTCTACATAATCGTTTTACTGAAAATCGTTTTACTGAAAATCGTTTTGCCGAAAATAGTTCATTAGAAGAGTCATTTTGCAGAAAGTAGTTTACCTGAAGAGTTTGACGTGTTTTCTAACTACAACTAATCTAAATGTACAATATTCTGAAACAGTAACAGGGCACCCTCGTGGAGGATTTAAGAACTCAGCACATTTCGTTCAACACACAGTGCAAACAGTGCAGTGTATGGCTTGATGGTTGTAGGAACTAATATTTACTAGAAAATCCTTAGTATACTACCTTCGCGCAGAGCACTTACTCATACAGGTGAATGAACAACGCACAAAACACAGATGAATATTTTGAAGCAAAATACATATTTTATTGCATGAATTACAGAATAAGTGAGTGAGTGTGTGAGAGATTTTGGTCAGCGCTAACATCAAGGTCTTTACTTCTGGTGAAGGGTGACATGAGGTGAGTATGAAGCAGCACCAGAATGAAAGGGCAGGGGAAATGGGAGATCACCGAGAAAATCCGCCGACTAACGGCATCATCCGGTATGATTCTCACATGTCAAAATCCAGCTACTGACTCCGCCGGGAATTACAGACTGTAGTTATGTAAAGATTTTGAGAGTACACTGTTGGATTCCATAATATGAAAAGTGTATTCGGTTGAGTAATTTCTTTACATTTATCCATAATTTGAGTATCTTATAAAACACTAACTCAAACTTTTATTTTCTATAACAGTATAAAAGTTTGGGAACATAGCTCTGTAACTATAACTTTTCAAAGAGTTTCTTTGAAGGAAAAAAGACAAGAGTTTAACAAATTTGTTTCTTAATCTAAAAACAACTTTACTCAACTTCCCTTCACCCTACAAGTACACAACCTTTTAAGTTTGTGAAGGTCGAACGTGTTGCAATTTACGGATAAAACCAAATCCTATATATCACAATGGTTGAATTTTACTTATGTCAAAATGTTCGACTATCACGTATTTACGTATAATGTACATTAAATTTATTTCCGAAAAATAACTTTGCTATGCTTATTAGTTTTATTTACGCACGTAATATAAAATCAGTTAAAAATGTATTTTGGCCTGGCCAGGACTTGAACCTGGTAGGTAATCGACAGAGCTACTGGTTACATATTTTATAATGACTATAAAATGTTTTATGTAAAAAAGAATATATGAAAAGAAATTTTTTTTTTCTTTTAACCAATCTAAATTATTGACAACTCTAGACTTATCACACAGTATTCCTGCTACAGCAAGGTATTATTTTGTGTGCTATTAAACAGTATTTGTTTAACTAAATTTTTAATAAACTTTATTTTCGGCACGCAATCAATAAAATATGGTGCACCTTTTGCAAGAAGTATAAATTATCAATACCCAAGTCCTACAGTTAGGGTCTGACTAGCTTAACTACATTTTGGAACACATTTAAGACCTAGATAAGTTTTCAGCTGCAAACCATTTGTTGTCTATGGAACCATTAGACGGACAGGGGCAGATACACTGTTTAGCAAGTCACGTGTGAGAGGTGTGGAAAGAATTATGAAACAACACATTTAGGGGTATGGAAACACATGATGTTGGTCAGATGGCGAATACTCAATCGTCGATAAAATCTGAACTACTCATCAAAATTTGATGAGATTTTTTGCTGAATACTTATTTTATCAGCGGACATTTATTTATATAGCACTACGCAGTAACATGCTTTACTTTCAAGTAAAAAGTTCAAAACTGTATTTAGAAAAATAAAGGCTTGAAACCACAAAACTTATAAAAATTTAAAATTTTTAGTATGATAATATATAGACCTCTATAACAGCCGTTTTGATTTGAAAATAATTTTACAATCGCTTACAAAATGTTGACTTTTCATAAAAAAAAGTACACGTGGCCTGTGCGTGCAAGAACTAAACGCAACAAATATATAAATTTTATGTATTATATATATATATATATATATATATATATATATATATATATATATATATATATATATATATATATACACACACACACATATGCATACATACACACACATACATACACACACATACATACACACACATACATACACACACATACACATGCATACACACACACACACGCATACACACACACACACGCATACACACACACATGCATACACACACACATGCATACACACACACATGCATACACACACACATGCATACACACACACATGCATACACACACACATGCATACACACACACATGCATACACACACACATGCAATCACACACATGCAATCACACACATGCATACACACACACAGATATATATATATATATATATATATATATATATATATTTACAGCGAACTCTCGATAATTCGGACCTCGATGTCCCGGACTTCGGATAACTCGGACAGAATTTAAAAAAAAAATTAATAATTTTAATTAAATTATTTTTTGGTCAAAAATCATAAGAAAATTGTGTCTGCCTCATTTAAATCCATCACGTTTTATTTAAAAACAGTATTAAGCTTTAAAAGCAGTTGCTCATCGCTACGTAGCCTTTAATAATCCCACCGTAAAATATGTGGCAAGTTCCATGTGGTTAAATGTTGCTAGTGAGGCGCGCGAGTAAAGATGCGACTCAGCAGGCCGACCTCCATTCTTTATCTTTCCTCCCACTTCACCGCGCGGGCCACACACGTACGTGCGTCATAAATAAACATTTCAGTATGATACTCGTGAGTCGGACGGTAACTACAGGTCATATTGTCACCTAAAGGGAAATTTATTTTGTTCTGGTATGTGCGATAAATTCAAGATTGCAAAACAAATTGTTCCGGACATTTATAAAAAAAATTAAAAGCCATTGGTTTGCATTGCAATGTAGGCAAGGTGGTGAGAGGGTTTTACGGCCCTTTAACGACGTCTTACGAGCTGATGAGGATGAAGTGAGGCGAAAGAACAACACAACATCCATGTCCGAGCAAGGATTCAAACCCAGGGCCTCTCGCACCGTAAACTGGCGCCTAATCCACTAAGTTAGAAACCGGCACGATATCGGAAAAAAAACAGGGCTTAATAAATTATAAAAAAGGGGAGGGGGCAGAAAGAGGTTCTTGCCCCGAGTCGCACATTCTAGAGGGCCTCACTTTTGAAAAAGTTACATGGTAAAAACGAATGGGCTTTTATTGAGTTCCTGTTAATGTTGATGGTATCTGTGAAATTTATTTTAAGTGTAAAGAGTGTGTAAAGATGTCACTGATCTATGAGGACGCAGCCAGTATGAAGAGAGGCCTATGAGCGCACATTATCACTTCAACCATGGCCGTAGACTTCAAATAAACAAAAAAAAAAAAAAAAAAGGAGGAAAGGTAGACTGAGATTTGCGTTGCTCCTGGCCTCGTATTCTAACAAAGAGGCCCTGGGGAAAAAAACAATTTCTCGTAGGAAACTAGCAGCTGGCTGCAGACACTGTGACATGCTGATGTAGAGCAATTTTTCACGTAAACATCTCATGAGTTGCGTGTGGTCACGTGCGGTGTTTTTATTGCTGTTGAGACTGTACCGGTTGACCTTGACTACTTCCGCTCGCGCTCTACCACCCTAGCTTATCTCTCACACACACACGCACTGACTGTCGTCAGCCAGACGAGAGAAGGGGGGTGAGAACTTTTACGTGGTAGAAGGGTGCCTTGGTGCCAGCTTATACAGATAAAAAAAAATATCAGCCAGAAGTAGCATAAAAAATAAATAAAAAAGAATCTGCCGACCCAGGTTGTTTGACATTCTTTCTTTTATAGTTTTCCCAATACAGTGATAATTTCCCCACTACCTCCTCCTGTAAATTGATACGTACAAAGCAGTATATATTGCCGCTTCTTTTGCTTGTAGAAATGATAGCGTACTGATTTCCTCACGTTTCTTGTGATTAATGACTGATTACCCCTCCTCCCCGGACGCCCCTCGATAACACGGACAAATCGTAACTCGGACAGCTTCTCCCCCCTTTTAGTCCGAGTTATCGAGGGTTCACTGTATATATATCTGTGGCTTGGTGCTAAAAAGGCCAATGTCATAGGATACAATATATGACATTGGCCTTTTTAGTACCAAGCCATATATATATATATATATATATATATATATATATATATGGGTATATATATACACACATATTAGCAGACTTATTCACACATGGAAAATCTGCATAAATCACATTTTTATTAGATAGGCATTTTTTTTTTAATTACCTTACGCTGCATAAAACCATAATGAAAATCAAGTGATAAACACAATTAGACAACTTTCATCAAATTACTCATTACTTTATTTTATTCCCAGTTATTTATCAATGCACAAATAACTTCAAAATTATTGAATCACACAAATTTTTTGTTTTAACTCACTCAGATTTATTTAAAAAATCAAGTAAATGCAATATGTTAGTAGCAAAGTACTGTAAAGTCAATGGCAGAGCACATAACACGTTGAAGTAAATAAAATAACTGGACCTGTGCTCGGCTTAGGTGTTCTCTGGTACCAATTTTGCATCAAATTTTAATTTTGCAGTTGCCAGGATGGTTCATTAGTACAGGTAATTGCAGTTTACATTCCCTACTTTCGTTTATCATGTACTGGGGCTTCTATAACCCTTGCAGTACCTTTAGATGGACTCGAGGCCGGGCCATCAGTTCGTGTGTGTTGGTGATGGACCTGTGCGTGCGTGCGTGCAAGCGGAGGATTGGAGTGACGCCAGCCCCACTACGTCTGCCTTCTGACTACTTTGGGTGTCGTCGGGCCTGCTCTAGTTCTCCACTCCTGTCAGTCGCTCCCTCTTCTACCTTCCCTTTCCTTTTCCCTCAAGTGGCCAGCGGTATCCGGTGTTGTTTTAACCGTCCCTTACCATTTCGCTTCTGCCTGCCGTCCAGCGCGTACCATTTTCTTGCTCCAGCTCTCTCGGCTTTTCATCGACCGGCGTGCGTCTAATTCTTGATTGGTAAGTGTTTGTTTTTCCTTTTGGTTTTATTGGGTCGTTCGGTATTTCACTTGTGGAATCCCGGTAAGTCGCACGTTGCCGCCCTTATTAGTTTGCTTGTTTTGTTTCGGGCCGGTTTGACAGAATGTCTGGAGAGCTCCAGGTTACATTCAACCTCTTTAACTGCAATTAAATTTTGCTTGCTTACTGTACCATGTTCGCGACTGTAATGATTGAACGTGCCAGCACTGTTTTGTAATACCTAATCACGCATGTTTGCCCTACAGCCTGTTGATATTTATTTCAGAGACACTGTAGTTAGCTCAGGATTCAGCCCCGTTAATCCCGTTCTTGTGTAAATTGTGCTGGGGATTGCGGCACAATCAAGTGTCTTTTTTACTTTTATCTCTCATAAACTCTTGAGTCATATTTCAACATGTCTATATGAATGCAGAATGACTGATCACAGGCACTCCTAAAAGAAAATGAAAAAAGAGCAAATGGGTCATTCCATGTCAAATCAACCAATATAAATATGATTTGGATTTTTCATCTCTAAGATATTAATGAAATTTGGCAATTAATTAGAACCCATGATGAGATTTAATAATATATTTTTTTTAGAATTTTTTAAATACTATTTTGAGACTTATAGCCTTTTAAAAAACCAAATTAAAAAAAAATAAATGGTTGATACTTATACAAATGCCACTAGCTCAGCTCCTAATTGAGTTACAGATGTGTTTGATAGCTTGTTTAAAAGCTCTTGAACTGGGCTATAATTTGACATTTCACATGATGTTGGTACATTAAAAAAAGTTTTTTAATAAAAAAATTAATTTTAATAACAAAAATATAAAAAAAGTAGTTTTTTTTAAAAATGAGAAAAAATTATATTTTATGTATCAGATTTTAAATAGTACATCCTGAAAGTTATAGAGTGGGATCATTATGGGATCAAAAGTAATTAATTGTTAATATAAACTGTTCATAATATTAATAATTTTATATAACTCACACAATGGAGGCAAAAGTGCATTTATACTGTAACAATTGACATGGTGTTGACTTCAATATGTCTACATATCTATGGTGTTATTCCTGACAGCCATCTAGAAGGTTTACATATTGTTATTTTTTTTTCAAAATTGAAAAGAGTTTCTGGATCAGTTTTTCAGGGTGGCCACCAAATTTACATTACAAAATTCAAGTACATTTCAAGGTTTTCAAGGCCAAAAAATTTATTTTTCAAGGAAATTGCTAAGCATTAGACCTGGGCATCATAACTTACGGCATTCAACCGTTTAATTTCCATGCGTAAAATCTTAACAATTTAAAACCTTCAATGCTCAAAAACAACTAACTTACATG
>PNEQ01131415.1:0-14053 GCA_003012365.1 Medauroidea extradentata
GGGTAATGTTTTCAACACAAGCATAGTCTCCACTGTCAATGTGTATGATACTTGTTCAAGTGTACTTATTTTTTACCATAATTTTAAGCTATAGAAAAATATACAAAATATTTTTAGAACTGTTACTATAGTACATTCAATAAATGTGGCAATATGTCATACTTGTTTGAAAGTTCTGTGTAGGAGTTTGATGCAAAAAAAAATAAAAGTTGAAACATAGTAATAACAATTTAAATGGCAAAGAGAACAAACGTAACTAGGAAAGAAAAAATTTTATTTACAAGTTTTTCAGCACTGTACTATAGTATTTATTTAAGCAAATTATTTTCTTGGAATTAAAAAAAAAAAGAGAGCGTGTGTTTGTGTTGATTTAAAACTGGGTGAACTCGTATTAAATAGTTCAGCCAGTAACTTGTTGTTTTTATTTGCAGAGCTGGGTATGTTCCAGTACATGAACAGTCCTTGCACAAGACAGGATTGAGAGGACGAAAGACATATGCTTTCTGGACTCTGGTGATGCTACTTTTTTTCCTGGCAATGGGGAACCTGCTCTTGACGTTTATCATCTTGGGTGTTCTTCGCCTGGGTCAAGGTATGGAGAGCCTGGAACTTATTCCTGAAGAAAGCACCATCATGTTTTATGGTATTACTGATTTAGACAGGATTTACAAAAGAGATGGCAGGTTGGAAGGTTTTGGGAACAGTCCAGTTGAAGTTACTGGTGACAACGGCTCGGTGCTCATTAATGTTGTTGGGACTACTGGCAGGGCAGAGCCTAGAATTGCAGTCGGGTTGAATGGCACGTATTTATCAAATGTAGAGTCATTTGAAGTAAAAGACCCCAACACTGGTCGCAAATATTTCTCTACAGATTTCCCGAACTTTGGTCTCCCACGAGGTGTAAGGCAGCTGGACATTAAGATAGCCCAAACAAGACAAGTTAGAAGCCCCATCTCAGAAAGTTTGTTTGTGCGAGCAGATACATATGCCTACATGCGAGGCAATGAGGGTACACATATGGACGGCAAAGAAATTGTGTGGTCAGCTGATCAAGATATTTATTTGAAAAGTGTAAATGGTAGTGTTATCCTCAGCGGTAAAGAAGGAATTTCAGTTGATGTGAAGAACATACCTATTGCCCAGACCAGTTCAAATCCTGGTGCGGCACAGTACAAAGTGTGCGTATGCATGCCAGGTGGCAAACTGTTTCGTATTCCAGTGCCGTTCGGTAAACGAGCTCAAGCAAGCTGCAGCCACATAGCTACAGACCCTTGCATATGAGTACGTGTAGTAAACATAAGCATGTGGGTAATATATGTACTAGTCATTCAAAGCTATAGCAAGATGTTTGCCACTTTAGAAGTCTTGAAATAATATGGAGATTGTTTTGTGCACATACACAAATAAAAAAAATAATTGCAGTTTATTTCCCTTGGTAGCCAGAAAAGTTTAGAGATGTTGCGATAATAAAACCTTACACCCTCGGTTAGTGTGATTTCACTAGCAGATTCATAATACATAACTGAGATTTGTTGTCAGTGAAAATATTGGGAAGTATAAAGTCAACAAATATTTGTCACGTATTTGTCATTTATCTATTTATTGCTGATGTTTTAATTTATTGCTTTATTTATTTATTTATTTATTTTTACTGTCTTTGGATGTGTGTAAATAGACTTTTTAGCTGTGAGGAAAATAATTTTTGAATTTTTATATTTATACAGCATGCATTATTACCTAATTTTTAAGTCAACTAATAGGTAGAAGGGAAACAGTTTAGTTCCTCAAGCCAACTTATAGGCAACAGAACATAAAATAAAATACAGTATGTAACTGTGTTACGTGTAGCAGATAATATTTACTTTAATTGAAGGACCTTTCCGTACACCAGATTTGTAGTGCAGTCATCAACTGCTAAGAATAACCAAGTTGATAGTTCAGTTAACTCTGCAGCAGGCTAAGTAGCTATGTATGCCCATGCGAGAAGCAGCCCTAAGTCTGTCCCTGCTGCTAAAAGAGACTACCCCTGGCAGGAAAATTGACCTTAAGGTGTAATTACAGTCTCTTAAATGTAAGAGGTTGAAAGGATAAAATACTTAGTTTACGTGGTATGAAGACAAATTTCCCCCCAGCACATCCATTGGTGAAGGTCCTCTTAATATATGTGTGTGTGTGTGTATATATAAAATAAAGTTTACAAACTATGTTTCCTTCTTAGTTCTTTATTTCGTGTTTACTTAAGCATCATTCTGACAAACTACATCTAAATAGCTCTACTGGTTGAATAGTTATCATGGGCTAATCCAAAACAAATTTTAAACCTTTTCACCACTTTAGGGGTTAAATTTCAAAAAATTCTAACTTCACATCTTAGACATACATATACAAATACGTAAGTGTCTAACTGAAGTGAAAATCACGACAGCCCGTTCAGTCAAAGCTAAATCAATGATACATTAAAAAAATTTATCACCCCTTTACAATACTGAAAGTTCAAATTTAAGAAAGAAAACACCCTTATACCTTTTTTGCAACCATTTATGTATCATCGCCTTGTAGTGGAAAATAAACTGTATATCTCGACGGTTTCGATAGATATAGAGGATTTATGTAAAATATATTCCAGGTATTTTCACTTCTAAGAGACTGATTTCATAAGACTCTTTAAATCAAATTTTGTACTAGTTTACTAGTGTGTAATGGGTGTGAAAAACATGACAATACCCCATTGAATTCAAGATATATCAACCCTTCATTGAAAACACGTCACTGCTTTTCACACCTTTTCAGCTCCTTTAGTTTTGAATGTTGAAAAATCGTGGTGTTGCTTTTCAGGTATTCAAGTAAACATCATTCTCAAGCAAAAATCACGTTGGTATCTAAAAGTCCAATGGGGTTAGTAGGTACTTTAATTATGAATCTAAAACAAATTCTACTCTTTATTTTACCTCTTTGAGGGTCAAATTTGGAAAAATTTTGAAATGGAATTTTATGTACATAAGCATCAATCTGATGCAAAAAGCAGTTTGATATCTTGAATGTTCAATAGATATGAAAGAATAATTGAAGACAAATTTAATGTATTTTTCACCTCCTTTACTGTCGAGTTTTGAAACATCTTATAGACTTATCTTAGCTATTTGTATACATATTCATTTGAAGTAAAAATCACTATGATAGCCAAATGTGTTCCAGCTATCTAAACAATTTAAAAAAAAAATCCCCTCCTCTTTATGTCTAGAGAGTCAAATTTTGAAAAATCCTAAGAAAATTTTGGGTATTATTTATGGAAGCATCATTTTGAAGTGAAAAGCAACTCTGTATCTCAAAGGATTCAGTAGATATTAGTAGTAATCGGAAACACATTTCAAGTCTTATCAACCCCTGATGGTAGAATTTCGAAAAATTCTGAAATTGACTAATATGCATTTTTAGGAGTGTTCCATTGAAGTGAAAATCACGACAATAGGCCATCGAGTTTGAGCCATACAGACAATTCTTCAAAAATACATTTCACTTCTTTTCACCCTCTTAGGGGGTCAAATTTTGAGAAATCTCTTGTTAGTGCTTGCCTACAACTTGTGGGAAACCCACACAAAATAATTTCATTTCATGTTTCTAGGTCCAAAGGTTTGGGCTACAGTTTGCTGTGTCAGTCAGTGAACACTTTCATGTACAGAAATAATCTACTACATCACAAAGACTGCTAAGTAACATGACATACTTATTTTTTTAGTGCAACAACCAGTTTAAGAATAAAGCTGTAAATTACGTCTTTTATGATTCAGTTTATATGCATAAAATGACATTTTAAAAATCAGTAGTGTTAAAATGAGTTCACATATTTCTGTACAATGATCCATAAGGTTTGTTAATTACAGTACCGTATCTGCTCTCGTATAAGAGGAAAATTATTTTTGTGTCTTCGGAACACTGTAGGAGGTGAGCGTAATTATCAGGCTAGCAGCTGGCTGCAGACACTGTGACATGCTGGTGTTAAGCAATTTTTCATGTAACATCTCGTGAGTTGCGTGTGGTCACGTGCAGTGTTTGTATTGCTGTTGAGACTGTACTGGTTGACCTTGACTACTTTCGCTAGCTCTCTACCTCCCTAGCTTATCTCACACACACACACACACACACATAGACTGTAGCCAGCCAGATGAGAGAAGGGAGTGAGGACTTTTATGCGGTCGAAGGGTGCCTTGGTGCCAGCTTCTAGCGCAGATAAAAAAAAGATCAGCCAGAAGTAGCATAAAAAATAAATATAAAAGAATCTGCCAGCCCAGGTTGTTTGCCATTCTTTTATAGTTCTCCACGTTACAGTGATAATTTCTCCACTACCCCCTTCTGTAAATTGATACGTACAAAGCAGTATATATTGTCGCCTCTTTTGCGTGTATAAATGATAGTGTACCGAGTAATCAAGGTTTCTTTATTTAAATACACTCCTTACCATTGAATTTGCAATGCCAAGAAGGATAATACAGATAAATCCCCATGACATTAGATTTGTAAATTGATGTGATCAGTTGTTTGAGTGGTTCATGTGAACCAATACAACACTAAAAGTTTAAATGGATATCCAATACCAGATCAGAGGAAGTTTTTTTACTCCGTACTCGAGTGTAAAATGAGCATACCACTGCAAAGAACACTACAAGAAATGCAGCCTGAGACTTTAAATTTATGTACCAGAAAATTGGTTCTATCACCAAAAGAAATGCAACCACGTAAAAGTAATGCAACCATAGTGAATGGGTTATGAGATGTCAAGGAGACATAATCATATTTATATATTTCTTTAAATTTCCTGAATTTTCCAAAATTGTCTTATAAATTATTTTAGAACGAAAAACATCCATGAAATACTACTACTAGGTAGAGGGTTATGACTGTGTGGTTACGGTACTTCGAAGCCCTGGTATAAACAAGGACAGGTATTTACATGTTAATTTATAGGTGTATTCTATGGTGAGCAACGAAAACAAGTTTCTGCATTGAGAAGAGGAGAATACTGCTACAGGAGTTAAAAAATGTACGAGTTAACAATAAAGTTAGTGGAGGCATATATGTAAGCTCATTAGGTTTTCAACCCCACAGATTGTAATTTAACATGTATAACCTTATCCTTGCTCAGGTAGGGGTTCGAAGATACTTGGCAGCACTCTTAAACAACAGACATGAGACTGAAGATTAACAAAAAAAAAAAAAAAAAAATTCCATTTTGTGCTTTATTATTGTATACTGTCTGTCCTGCATTCACATTTCAAGTTAGTGGTAATAGCCTAGTTGTAAACAGTTTTGTAGAGATTATGTAGAATTTGTGTTATAATAGACTGACTGTGAATAATGTCTTTGTATGCTAGAAGACTGAAGAAATCAATTAGCATCTAGAAAGTTTAATCTTAAATTATCTCATTTTAAATAAATTTTTTACATTTCAAATAATCTGTGCATACAAAACAATACAATAAATTCTGTTGAGCACGAGTTCGTCACAGTGGTTTCCAGTTTAAGTTAACCCTTTGTTTTTATTACCACTTCATTAAATTTGTGTGTATGTATATATTTTGGATTAGCTGTTACTTTAGTTATGGAGGTAATTTGACATTTATGATGTAAAGTATAAAAAAGTATTATTTACAAATTTGTAATGTATTACTTCTTACAGTTATGGGAATTTAGTTGCAATATTTTTTTCGTGTGGTCAATTTCTTCTCTGACTATAATTTGTTGACAATTTCACTTGTGTCTAATTTTTGTAGAAGCTGTCATAGATTGATGAGTAATGTTTTCCATTAAGCACAGTATTGTTAGATCTACAGGCTTAAGCATTATAGTATTTTATTTACAGTAAATCATTTATCTTGAACATTATAATAATCAACTTTGGCAAGGTTCAGGCTTTCAGGCATGAAATGCTTTAATCAAACAATGTTGCACATTTTAGTTCCTTTTTGCTACGTCACAACTACAAATTCATTTTTAAAATTTTATTAAATGTAGCGATAATTCTCTGTTGTTACAAAAAATTTGTGCTGTAGACTGTAGCTGCTGCCATTGTCATCATTTAGAGAGCACATGTTCTCTAAGGTAATAATTTTTTAAAACAGTGTAGAGGTTATTTATATGAGTTTCATGCAGTGTTGTACATACATTTGATGAGTTTTTTTTATAAGTTTGGTGTCTATACAAGTTTATAACAGTTTTAGATTAGGTAGTTTAGTTTACCTAATCTGTTATCTATGTCTACATCTTGGGAGTATGCAAAATGTCTGTGATGAAATCATTCACTTCTGTATGTAGTATTTGTATCAAGGTTTAATTTTTCATTTTACCCCAGCATATTGTAAGTTTTGTTAATAAATAAGACAAGTTTAAAATTTTTCAAATTGTTTTGTATTTTGGGCCATTCAAAAAAATCAGAAGTGCAAAAATTCTTTTATATATACAATATAAGTATAACAACAGTATAAGCATTTACAGCCTAGAATTATTTTACTATGGGATACAAACCAGGTTGACTAGTTTGGTCCTTCAGATTACCAATTAGATGTTTCAGCAGCCGAGTAGATGTGTTTATTTTCTATGGATTTTCTTAATTCTTTTTTAAATTCACTAATATTATTTAAGACCGTTAGATATGAAAGTAACACAGAAAGAATTGCAGTGTGTGTTGTGTCCATTACTACTGCCTGTGTTTCCTAACAATGCACGTAGAAACAACTGCAGTGTAAACTTTTTTCGTGACCTTTGTGTGAATTTCATTACATTATGTCAGTGCACCATAACATTGTTGTCGTTATGCACCCAATAATTTCTTGTTCTTAATGTAACTACCTTATTTTTCGTATGTTTGCAGTAATTAGAGTGTTGTTCCAAAAATAAGGCATCTCTGCAAAATAACTGTATCATTAATATTTACGAAGATTTATTATTAATAAAGTAAATATGAATGAAAGCCTCATAAAAAATTGCCAGCTTCTGCCAATTAAAAATTAATGATATTTGACTAATGTTCAGTATCACTTATATTTGCATTAAAAAATTCAACATTAATTAAAAACAAAACAGCTCTACTCATTATTTAGATAAGAAATTATTTTAAATTGCCAAATTAAATGTTAGTTATTCTGAATAAGAATTAGGATACTTCACAATTATAGAACATGAATTATTTTTACTCTTAAGTAAATATTCACTGGCCTTTTTTACTCTTAAAAAATAAATTACAGTTAATACTTATGCAAGACTCGCAGATACTATTGATGCAAGCATTATAAGGCCTACATTAAATTAACAAAATATATTACTATTAAATAAGCAGCATAGGTCATTTACATGTAAAAATGTATCTGGGGACATCCCTAGGCCTTCTTTCTTTGGTTCTCTAATCACTATAAAGTACTGGTGTTTTAAAGTGACTGAGATCTGCTTTCTATTAATAAATTTAACATTAATTTTAGCTAATTCAATATAAACACAGCATTATTTTCAGTTTGAATATGCTATTATCATTGTTAGAACAAAAGAGCAGCAAAACTAATACCATACGGAACATTATTTATGGTTCTGGGTACGTATGTATGTAGGCATGTATGCTCTCACACACAGAGAAACGCAGTGTAGAACTCATATAAGTAGGCACTGTATTTTACAAGGCGATAAACTATGTAGGTATTAATGTAAATGGGCGCCACTCAACTATTGCCCCGGCTGAGTTGGGGAGACACGAGATATCTCACGGCGTATAGGGGCCGTGAAGCACCCCTCACGATGGTGTCGCTGATACTTACACTCTTCCGCTCCCTGTAGGCCAGGAGCACGCCTCACACGGTGCAATGGAACAAAGCTAGCTACTCGAAATAACGAGATACCTCTTAGTTCCACTCTTTTACTCGACCACGTGTTAAGGTTACACTATACTTTACACACACTTACAACTTGACCGTAACTCTTTCCCCCGTGTTCTCCTCTACGTAACTTTAGTACAGAAACCTACGTAATTAATCTGGAATTCTCAAAAATTGAAGTGACCACTGACCACGTGGTCACGCTAACCAAATGCCTCTGCTGGCGGCTAAGTGTTATATTTATGAACAGATCAAAACAAAACACAATGCTGATCACGTTAACTTTGTGTGCGAGGGAGGTAACAATACAAAAGGTTCAGGATAAAATTACTAACAAACAGAATGAACGACGATCAGTTGAAGACAAAACTGTAGGCTCCCTCGCAAAAACACAACCGGCCGCACTGCACGCTAGAGAACAACTGGGGTGAGAGGTGCGCGCACTGGCCGCACGTGCAAGGAGAACTCCGGGCCCCATCCCCGCCGTTCCTCAGGGGATGGCGGTGTGGACGACGGTTCCTCCGTCACGGCCGGCTCCGGGTCCGGCCAACCTCTCCACGGCTCCGGTGAGGGGGGTGTGGCTGCGTATCCCCCACCGCCTTCTTCCGGGCTCTCCGTTGGTTCATTTCTGACGTTTTCGTTACCGCCCTCCGTCGGTTCGTCTCCGACGTCATCCTCTTCCTCTACTGCTCTTATGTGTGCCGTCCATAAGTTGTCCCAGTGGACCGTCGTAGTTTTTCCCCTTTGCTTCCTCACTATGTAGCGTGTGCGGCCAGCTCTCCGGCTGATGGTCACCGGTCCTGTCCAGCGCTGTGCCAGTCCTGCGCAGAACTGTTGCCCTACCGCCGACAAGGGGTGGTTCCTCATGTACACCTGGTCGCCCACTTCCAGCTGTCCTGGGGGGCATGTTGACTAGGATGTGATCCAGTGCGCATACTCTTCTTGCGATCTCCGAGCTTCCTTCACACGCTCCGTCCTCCGCTGTGCCTCTCCTTCTCTAATGCGCTCTTCCCCCTCTTCCGCCTCTGGTTCATGCGGTCGGGCCAGCTGTTTACCCATTACCAGTTCTGCCGGCGTCGCCCCCGCTGCCTCATTTGTCCGTCGCCGGAGGCAGAACAGGGCTTTTGCGATGAGGGTGTCCCACTACTGATGGTCTTCCTGTAGGGTCAGGTGCAGCTGTTTCTTTAGTTCCTGGTTTCTCCACTCAACTGGGTTGGCCCGCGAGTGGTACACCGATGTGGTGAGAGGTTGAATCTGCAGGTTCCTGCACCACTGCTTCCATGTCCGCCCCACGAACTGCCACCCGTTTTCCGTCCCGATAGATTTGGGGTAGCCCCACCTGGCAAAGCACTCCCTCTCCTGTAGCGTACTCACTGTGCTTGCCCTTACGTTGCTGACTGGGAATACCTCCACCCACCGGCTCATCAGGTCAGTGACAACCACCAGGAACTTCTTCCTCCTCGGTGTCCGTGGGTAGGGTCCCATCACGTCCACTGCCAGGTCTTGAAACACGTCTAGCGGCCTGTGGGGTCGTTGATGTTCCACTCCCTCTGTTCTCCGGGCTTTCCGCGTCTGGCATTGTTCGCAGGAGCGGACGTACGCTCGTACGTCCGTCGCTACCCCTGGCCAATGGAAGTGTTCGTGCACGTGTCTGCCGGTCTGCACCGCTGCGGGGTGGCCCGCCCCCTAATGGTCATGTGCGTAGCGTAGTACGCTTGCGTGGGCTTCCGGGGGTACATAGGTTCGCCACCCATCCGTGTTCCCCAGCGGTCGGGCCTGTAGGACGTCATCAACTACCCTCGTGTTCGGGTGTGCATCTTCAACGTATGCTTCTCTAAAGATGGCGGCCCTGGGTGACGTCACTTGTGCTCTCCGCACCTCCCACTCCAGTTCCACCCACGTGCCCCCTGGTGGGGTTGGTCCTTCCCCAATCGCCTGCAGGACCAACGTGTCACGGTCCTCTCACCGCTCCGTTTCCTGTCTGTCGGGTGGGCAAAGCATCTCCCAATCTTCCCCCTCCGGTGGCATCGTATCATCTACCGGGTCACGGGATAGTGCGTCTGGTAGCTCGTTGTTCCTGCCTGCCATGTGTTTGACGGTGTAGTCAAAGGATTGCAGCATCAGTGCCCACCTAACCAACTTACCTCGACAGCCCTGCATAGTGTCCAGCCAGGTTAAACACTGATTGTCCGTGCACAGGGTGAATTGTTTTCCCTCTAGTTATGGTCTGTATTTGTGCAGGGCCCACACTACACCCAAACACTCCCGCTCATTACTGTAGTTAGCGTTGCTGGGCAGGTGTGAATTTCATGCTCCCGTAGTCAATGATCTGTCTCTCCCCCTCCTCCGTCAGCTGATACAACACTGCCCCAGCTCCAGTCAAACTTGTGTCTGTCTGGACGTACAGGCGGCGCTCGTCATCTACGTGTGACAACACGTGGCACCCTGCAAACCTATGTTTCAGTTCTTCAAACGCTTGCGCACATTCCTCGGAATTTCCGGTGCTGGGACAACATTTCCGTCAGTGGAACACATATTTCCACGAAGTGGTTGCACATACTTCCGCATCCAGTTCGCCAGCTCAATGAATTTCTGTAACTGCTTCCGCGTGCGTGGGGGCTCTCAATTTGCAATCTTCGCTAGGTGTTGTGGGTGTGCGTAGGTGCCCTACTCCCGTACTATGTGACCCAGGAACTCTACACTTCGCTTTCCTATGTGACACTTTGCCGGGGATACCACGAGTTGGTGTGTCGCAAGTCGTTCTAGGATGCGACCCACGTGTTGTATGTGCTCGACCCACAAGTCCGACCAGATGATTATGTTGTCAAGGTACGTGGTTACAAAGTTCCCAATCAGTCCGTCAAGCACTCGTAACATCATGTCCTGAAACGTCGCGGAGGCACATTTCAGCCCGAACTGCATTGCCCTGAATTGAAAACGACCACCATCCGGCGTCGTAAATGCGGTCTTCTCCCTGTCCGTTGGGTGTATTGGCACCTGCCAATACCCTGACTTAAGGTCTAGGGTGGAAAACACTTTTCCTTTCCTTAGTCCCGCCAGAGCGTCGTCCACACTGATCTGCGGGGGTGGGGCTGATTGTGTCACCGCATTCAGCAGGCGGAAGTCTACACAGAATCTGAGGGACCCGTCCTTCTTTGGCACCAAGACTATGCATGCATTAAAGTTACTTTACGTGGGCTCGATAATCCCTTCAGACAACATTTCCGCTATCTGCTTGCGAATCGCCTACCTCTCTCCGAAACCGTACTGCCTAGGACCTGTGTACACGGGGGTCTCTCGCTCTTTTGGGACATGGTGTTCAGCGGCAACAGTGGCATGCAAAAAGTCTAAAAACGCGAACTCTTGCACCACCTCATCCATGCAGGCCTGGAACTCGGTCGAACCTTGTGTTCTAAGTACGCCAAGGTCACTCTCTTATGATAAATTGGTTTGGACTCACCCATTGCGTAGAAAGTCCGGCGGTTTCCACTCCCCAGTTGTAGGCGTTATTCTGCAACCTCGATCACCGCCTCCTGCTATTCCAGCCACGGCTGTCCCAGCACCACGTCCTCCACGATGATCGCCGCCGTGGTAGTTGACAGGTCCCGCAGCTGTATCTTGACCTCTGCCATGCCCAAGGTCGCGCACGACTGTCCTTGGGCGACAAGGTAGAGGGTCTCGATGTTTGGTAGCACCTCTTGCTCCTCCACGAACTCCAGCCTGACGAAGGTGTGGGATGCGGTCGTGTCAACCAGGGCTGCGACGTCGCGATCGTTGACGTGGGCCGGGATGCGCAGCAGGCGGTTCGCTTTGGTCGACATCTGGCCCAGGTGTGGGGCACTGCGTGATATAGGCGCGTCTACAGGGAGGTCCTCACGCTGGGAACGTCCCCTCACTCCCAGTTTCCTGACGGCGGTCCCTGGGCTTTGCGCACCGGACTCGTATAGTCGCGCTCCTTGCGCGGTGTCACCGCGTGCACCAGGTGTTTCAGTCCGCTTTCCGCACCCAGCACCTTGTCTACGAACTCCGCCACGTCGTCCCCAGGTCGCGGTCTCGAGAACGGCTGCAGTGGTGCTAGTAGGAGTCTGGCGATAACGGGCAACACCTGCTTACTGTCCGCCCCCGGTGCAATGCGCCGGAAAAGGTGTATTTTCCGCGCGATGAACTTCTTGGCTTTGCCTTCTCGCTTTTGCCTTCCGAAAAACTCCGCCGTGCAGCTCTCTACCGCCTGCTCCCTCGCGAATCTGGCCGGGAGGCCTGTGGCTAGCTCTCCCCATGTCGCGTACGGACCGCCCCAGACGTACCACCACATGCAGGCTCCCCCTTGTACCTGTCGGCTCACTCTCTCGGGCCATTCCTCCACCGGTACACCATATCTGTGTAAATGCTCCGCGCAGCAGTCCGTGAATCTGTCCAGGTCGTCTAGAATCGTTCCGTTAAACTCCGGTAGCGACACATTTTGTGGGGGGGGGGGATGAGTCCGTTCTGTTCCCGTGTCTCCGCGTCGTGTCACTTCGTGGTTTCGGCTTCTCTGGTGTCGACGTTCCTACCGGCCTCGCTGCAACTGCCTTCTTGACACACTGCTCGCACGCATACACTCCGCCCCCAAATGATGTTAGTTCGCCAGCTGTCGCGCAAGTCCTGTGACGGGCCGTCCCGCATATCACACATTTAAACACTTCCCCGGATCGTTCCTTGCACTGTTCTGCCTCACATTTTTCCAGCTTTTTCTCTCCTCGCTCTCTCTCAGTTCCTCTGTTTTCACGCTTTGCCCACGTGTCATACACGTGCACTCTACGCTCCCGAACATGGCTTGTACAGAGGGGCCTACGTTGCCCGGCCACGCGTACTGCATACACTCTTCCCCTGCCCACATTATTTTACTTTCGGGTACATCCTTACATTTAGCACAGTACCTGGTGTTTTTGGATTCGTTTTCTGCCGCCACGTTGTCGGTTCCCGTTGTCGTGCGTCCTCCAAGATGGCGGACGGAAGTGCGGTCACTCACGTGGTTCTGGTCGGCTTGATCTCGATGAAAATCCACTTGCCAAAGCGTTGGGCGCCAACTGACACCGTTTCGTTCCTGAGGACGATAAACTACGTAGGTATTAATGTAAATGGGCGCCACTCAACTATTGCCCCAGCTGAGCCGGGGAGATGCAATATATCTCAGGGCGTATAGGGGCCGTGGAGCACCCCTCAGGATGGTGTCGCTGAAACTTACACTCTTCTGCTCCCTGTAGGCCAGGAGCACGCCTCACACGCTGCAATGAAACAAAGCTAGCTACTCGAAATAACGAGATACCTCTTAGTTCCACTCTTTTACTTGACCACATGTTTAGGTTACAGTACACTTTACACACACACACTTACAACTTGGCCGTAACTCTTTACCCCGTGTTCTCCTCTACTTTAACACAGAAACTTACGTAATTAATCTGGAATTCTCAAAAATTGAAGTGACCACTCACCACGTGGTCACGCTAACCAAATGCCTCTGCTGGCGGCTAAGTGTTATATTTATGAACGGATCAAAACACAATGCTGATTACGTTAACGGTGTATGCGAGGGAGGTAACAATGCAAAAGATTCCGGATAAAATTACTAACAAACAGAATGAACGACGATCAGTTGAAGACAAATCTGTAGGCTCCCTCGCAAAAACACAACCGGCCGCACTGCACGCTAGAGAACAACCGGGGTGAGAGGTGCGCGCGCTGGCCGCACGTGATGCGTGCCGGAAGCGCTAGCATCGCTCGTGGCCACACTCAAAATAAATTTACCATACATAATTATTATAATTAATTCTAGTCTCATTTCTTTGTTTTTAGATTGATGTTATTATAATTTACATTAAAACTGTATAGTTATTTCCAGGCTTACTCTCGCTGCTATTGCACTTCCCCCCCCCCCCCCACATCTCTTGACACATGTCCGCAGTTCAGGCTTTGGTTTCGGGCCTGAGGAGGTACGACGTCAATGTATACAAATACATACGTATAGGTGATTCGGAATAAAGTGAGCACTAAAAAAAGCCCTGATTAATTTCTATTTTCTGCCAGTTTATATCTTTCCGCTACATGTAAACATCAACATTGCCACGTGCTTTTATTTACATAGTCTTGTACAATGTTTACTTTTACGTTACAGTGCTCCGATAAATTTTAGCTACAATATGTACTCATTAAATGCACGG
>PNEQ01131416.1:0-14053 GCA_003012365.1 Medauroidea extradentata
ATCCTTTTATTAAAAATCCCTGTGTAGCAGTAACCTCTGGTTTCAAACTGTAAAATAAATACTGAAAATTTTTTCTTTCTTAAATATTGTTATGGATTCATTAAATATGAACTATCAAGAGCATACACGTGTAAATAAAATATGGCAATTATTAAATTAACTTTTTTACATGATTTCCTCTTTTATACGGAATGGCTGTGAGGTAATTTTTGTGTCAGAATGAAGCTTACGCATATCCTTAATTTAAAAAGTAGTTTTAGGATTTTTTGGAATTAAACGTCTGAAGGGCATTAGAGAAAGAAAATTAAACTTGGTTTCAGTTACTCGTTTGTATTTCTTAAACCTGATGAGAGCGGGAGGATTTTCAATTAGGAATCAAGCTTACGTAAATATTTGAGAAGCTATTTCATAGTATTCGAAATTCAACAATTTAATGGGCGGAAATATGTAAAATGTTCCAGAAATCCCAAAAAGCAGGCATGACTGCAGAAAAATAATTTAATTAAGTTATTACTTTTTGCCGTCAGTATGTCTCTCTCGGCACGGGTCAGTTATATGAAAATGTACATAAAATATTATTTAAAGAGTAATTGTGAATCTGAAATTGGTATACACAAGTGAATTGACCTTTGAATACTATTCCTAACGAATTATCACTTGTGCGCGTTGAGCAGTTTTCGAATAATATTGATACAGCCGAAGTTCTACACGCCGCTCGGCAGCCTGGGCTAAGCGGCAACCTTACGTGAGGGAAAGTAATCTGCAAGCCTTCCAGAACATGTTTGAATTTGGCACACTCTGATGTGCGTCTGGCGTAGTTAGAGAAAATAGCCAGTGTAAGTAAACTGCTGAGTTTTTACTGCTGCGGTGTTTGAGTCAAGATACTGTGTGGATGTACACAAGAGGCGAGAGAATGAACGCTCGCGTCAAGTCTCTGCGGCCGTCCTATACACGTGTATTGACCCCCTCATTATTTTATGACTTAATATTAAGGATACAGGACTGTATAGCTGGCTCGTGTAAGAATTCCATTTTTGACAGTTGTGTTGGCATTACTTTTTACAGTTTTAGAACAAGCACCGTTTTCCTCTACCACAGGTGATTGGATACAAACCCACTCAACTGGCTCTTAACTGTGCAGTGTTTTCCGGTAGAAATTTGTACACAATATAGTGTTCACAACTTTAAAAAAACTGGAATTCGTACATGAGTCAGACCAAACATTCATCATTGTTTTGCTCAGGGACGTTAAGACCTATAAAGGACACCGTGAAAACACTTTATTTTTACTTCGCAACTTAATACACTGTAAGAGTTGTCTCGACGACATTATATGGTCATACACACGTCTTCGAATGCTATGTTTGAGCATCCGTCACTCGCATACGTTTTCAGTTTTCAACTGATAGAGCCACGATTTTGTCGCGAAAATATTTCTGCAACGTTTGGTTTCACTACCTCATCTAGTCATCAGCAGCAATGCTTCCTGGATATTGGCAGCGTGTCTTTGTTCTAACACGTCTCTCATTTGATTGCACCAATCATAGTAAGACAATTGTGACACCGTACGTCTGAGATTTGCCCGTAGAGACCAAAGACAAGTGAGAGGTGAAACTATGACGCAGAGCTGCAGGTGTGCACATGATATTTTGATACCAATTGATGCATAAATATTCTCGACAAAAATTCGTGGTTTTATCGATTTAACTCTGCACATTGTGCGACATAGTAGGTCACCACCTTAGTTTTGTTATTGTATTGAATGGTTTGACGACTCTCGTACGGCTTCGCAACATTTGGTAGTGTTATGCGGGGGGGGGGGGTGTGTAGGCTACGGAAATTGTGTTTATGTTGTAACCATAATCTGTAATTGCTTAGTACTCAGATAAAATATTTTTTACAGTATTTTGCATTCTTTAAGACAATTGTATACAAAAAAGTCCTGCTTTTACGATGTACAAATAGCATACATTAAGTAAATAAACTGAGGACAAATTGCACTGTAGCGAAAAGGTTCCTACCGTAACTTAACTTTAGGTACGTGTGTCTAGTAAACGTAATTTAAAAATAAATCTTGAAGGGGCTACAAATGAGAAATGTATAAACGGTAGATATTTGTACAGTTTCAAACTGTTGTTAAAACATTACCTAGTAGTATAGGTTGCAGATGTCTTATAGTAACGCTTTGCGTTATATTTCGTTGCGAATTAACTTATTTATGTACGCGAGTTACACAAACGGTAAAATTTTAATTTGGTACGTTATTATGCGAAAACTTTGCGTTGAAATACTAATAAAAATATCACCAAAATCATATCTGCAAGTAGAGCAACATTTGGGACGGCCTTTAATGTGTCGCCAGACGAGCGCTTCATATACGCTGGAGTCTGTTGGATGGGAAATACAAATTTTTGACGGCACTGTTCTACATACGCCTATTGTGCTAATGCACAGAAACGAAGTTACTTCAGACGGGTATGGAATGGATGTTACCTTAACACTTCCTAAGTGGTCGTATGCGAAACCAATGCATAATTACGCACTGAGCGCTGTGGTATGGTGGTATTACAGGAGAAGTTGAAATTTGACACCATTAATTTCTTCACACATGTGCTGCCTTCTGATCTTGTTCCAAAGGACGCTCTTGAGTGTTGCACGCGAGATGTTCTCCACAGTACACCGACTGTTGGTCTGCAGCTCGTCCAAAGTGTGAGGATGAGTTGTCAGCCGCGAACTTCAGATACCCCCGTGGAAAAGTCAGGTGAAGTGAGATGGGTGGGCCAGGTTAGCCACAATGGCAGGGTAATGATGCCACATCACGAGCATGTGCGGTAGCACTACCTCTGTTGTAACCACGTGTTCTCCTTTTCCTCGTCAGTCAGAGTCAAAGAATTGCCTGGCCACCTACAGATCACCTTCACTGTTGATTGTTGTGTTGAACAAGAGGATGAAGATTCTCTTTCCAGACTTGACACACCACAGGGTGATCTTTCGGGCGATCATGCAATCAATGCGGAGTGTCAGTCATTCAATAACGCGAATTGTGAGAGATAGTCACCATCCTGAATTTTTATAAATTGTGAAGAATTTTTCTTCTGGGTAAATTTTTGGAACTAACCTACCTACGGAATATAATACATATTGATAGAATTTAAGACACCATAACTCTTTATTTTCCGTTACTGTTGACACAGATCTAATTGCAGTTAAAGTAATAATTTTCTAACTGCAATTCTATCTGTAACAATAGTAACGGAAAATAAAGATTTACGTTGTCTAAAATTCTATCAACTTGTCCGTAGTTAGGTTAAAGTTCCAAATAATTACCCAGAAGAACCGTTATGACACAAAATACAAAAATTCGATATGGTGACTATCTCTCACTCTTAACATATCCGTCCAGACAAAACCACGCCTCGTCAGCCCAATACTAATCGTCCAACTCTTGCCCGTCAGGCGTCAGATGGCCCATAAACCACCGACAGTAAGTTACACACTTTAGAAAAACATCTGCCACCGAGTCCTGCACAACTCTGCATTTGTACGGTAAAAGGCGTTGTGATCAAATACACTAAGAGGCTAATATCGGACAGCTCTATGCAAGTACTAAGAGTAAGCTTGTGAAAAATAACCTAGCGGATATAATTTTGTATAGGTCTACTTATTATATTGTATTATTTTAAGATGTTTAATTTAATATTTACGTATTTATCGTACTGCTATTTTTCATTTTCTCTATGCAAAGAAAATATGTTCTCAATAGAGATTTTTTTCCCGGAATTTTTATGTTGGCAGCGTATATCTGAACTCAATTAAATGTAGGTGCTGTTCTCAGGTGGTTTGACGTGACAACACAATCATAATTCTCGCCAAAGGGCTTCACCTGTCCGGTATTGGCATAATTGATTTCCTGACAGTGGCACATGCTGTACCGTACGACTCACCGCTCTGACTGGACAACTGGCGCCAAGGATTTCTGCTGCCATTGCGGCGCTGATATCCGTTACTCTTTTGTTAGAACATGTGGTCGGGTCGACTACTTCTGGGAGCGTCGGCCACACTTACAATTTATCGTACATACGTGTAATGATTTTTTTCTTCGGACGTGCATTCCCAGGTTGCGCCTCTGCATAGCACTCACTGTGTAATGTTCAAGACTGAATATTCGTTCCTCCAGTGCGTATACCATTCTACCGTGGAACTGTCAACTGGTCCGTGCCTCATCTGTCACCTGCAACATAATACACACCAGTTACACTGTGCGTGCCTTTGGTTGTCGGATTTTTAGATCATCCTGTACCTTGTAACGATCCTCGACACCTGGGAATCCAGAATGGGGCAATCGCAAGCGAGCGCAAGTAGGGGTGGAACAGTGGGGGTCGCTGAAAACGAAACGGCAGATGGTGAACTAGTCAGAAAGTAACTTGGTGGTCGTGGTTTAGGGGAGAGGGAGGAATAGGGAGAAATCATTGGGAGGGGGGGTAGGGAAAGGGAATGCCATGGCTGGAAGTTGCAGGGTTTTGACAGAAGAAACGAGAATATATTCCGTCCTATAGCTGGTTTTCGGTAACCTGAGCACTTTTGAAGAACACCTTGTCTAGATAAAGTATTGTTCATTTTAACTTCAGATGTTAACTTTTCAGTATGATATAATCTATACACTTTGATTAATACTGAGGGTGCTATGTTTATATTAACACGTAACAGGAGAATACAAATTATCTGTAAGGAAAGAAGAAGGTAGGATTTCTAAAGTGCTCGCTTTATCTGGAACCACCTATAACCTCCATTGATTAAGGGCCCCGCCTCGTTACCATTAAACCACACTGCAGCGTGTTTGAAGAAAACGTTTTACACCGAAACTAATACACGTGTGTTTACGCCGTTTCTCTACGAAAAGAACACACACTTCAAACGACTGCCCTTTAGTACTTTCAAGACAACACACGTATTAGAAATTCCCTTTTAGGGCACGTCAAAATGGGTTAAAACGGGATTTTCAGTCTGCTATAGCAGAAAATATACTAGCCGAATACATGTGAAACCACTTAAGGGTAGTGCATTGGAGTTTAGTAAAGTGATTTCGTAAATAAAACCATAGGGTCACCACTTAAAGTCCCATAGGAAATTTGTTTTTTCGCTAAGACTGCACGCCTTACGCGTAGAGGCGACGCACCGTTGTATGGCCCATACGACGTCGCCCTTAGCACCATACCTCACTCAACACACACATGTGCCACGAGGCGGGCCCCTTAAAGTTAAGTGGAGTACGGTCGGGAGATCAGGGCGGTAAGGTACATACCGTACGGCTTAACAGTATCGTATGCGACAAATTAAATTTAAGCCGTAGCTGTAAACAAAATCATTACTTTTTTTTTTAAAAAAAAATGTGTTTCTAGCTTTTACTGTTAGTTGCCTAGTCTCGGATACACTTATACTGACGAAGAAATAAATTAACTACATCTTAATTAGAAGCATTTTTGTTAATTTGTTAGGGAGTATTTGTAATTTTTTTTAGAGTTGACAGCTTAGTGGTGTTATTGGTTCGGTATTGGAATGCTGACGAATTATGTCTTTTATATTAACTTCCTTAGAGTATTTCATAGTAAGATGTAAAATTTGAAGATAGCTTCTTACGTTACAGTTATGAAAACTCAATGCGTAAATTATGTGCTAGTACTTGATACAATTTTAAAATAAATATAACCCTTAAGAAAAAAAGAAGTAAAAAAAAAACACTGACAGTTGGCTAGGTGACACCTTTAGTTTATATGAATTAGGTAATATAAATCAATTGGCTCGAGCTGGATAAGTCAGTCCTAGCAGTTTACTTGGTTTTGCAGCGTGTGTGTAGCAAAGTAATTTACATTTAGCGCACTACGGCTGGGCGGCTGCGAATTCGGGAGAAGCGGTGAAGCCTTAGAGGAAGGGGTGAGCATGCACGTCACCGCCTTTGAAGACTAAGGGCCGTATCTATAGACCTCTTTCGAAAGACAACCAACTGCTATCCCCATAGAGAAAGCATTGGTGAGCAGTTGGTTGTCATTCGAAAACCTTTTATACATATGGCCCCAACTAATTTATTGTCTGTTTCGTGAAATAGGATTTGAACTTGGATTTAATATTCAGCACAGTACTTAAAGGCAAATACTAAACGGGAATAGTACAAATGAAGTTTTAGTTTTCGAACCGAGGATTCGTGTATCAGCTACTCCGGCTACCGACTACGCTATCGATATGAAAGTGAAATTCTGGGGTAGACGTGTTCTGAAATTCCGGTAGTGGTTCCGCCTCCTATTTCCGTCCGACGCACTCATAGCACTTACGTAACCTTGAGAATCCACATCTTTGGCTGACACCTTCACAGCCACCCAGGTCTCCAAATACGAAAATAAACCAGGGTAAAAAAAAATTGCAGTCGGGTTTTTCTGGAGTCATGCCATCAAGATCAGTGCTAGATATATGAACGATAGGATTCTAGTGTACCTAAAATTCTCTTAGGAAATAGTAATGATCACACTGAAAGCTTGCGTACCAGCTTTCGCTATAAAATTTTCTCTCGTTAATACTGTAATGCCTAATTGAAACCCGTTGCTCTATATCTATGCGCTGACTATATAAAAACAAAGCTGAAGTTCTTAAAGTGCGCATCATTCTACGTTTGGGGCTATTACTTTTAACATAGGTATCAACACAATCAACACACCCCAAGTTAAATAAGCGGGGTGGGGGGGGGGGAGTGTCCTCCCCGGGAAAATTTGGATTTTAGGGTGCAAAATGGTGCTATTAAGGGAGTAGCCAAACCAAACTAAAAAAAAATTGAATGAATACACTATATAAGGTATTGTAATATTTTAAAGGATAAATTATGCTTTAAAATTAAATCCTCTGTGTTGATATAAAACTTATTAGGTACGTTTTTAAGTTTTTTCTTCCATATTGTTGCAACAAATGGTTGTGTTGGTAATGTGTAGGCCAATAGAAGTAAATTCAAAATCTTAGTAATAGCAGTAAAATAATGTTATCTATGTCAGTTCCTCCTGTAATACGTAGGCTAGTTGAAGTTTTTTTCACTTCCCAAAATGGTGAAAATTGGTGGATTTGCGGTTCTTTTAGGCATGAAAAATCTTTGCGCAGAATCTTCATAAAGTGATAGGTATGTGCAATACACCATTATTTTCAAGGTTTCGTCACAAAATAATTGGGTCATCACTGAATGTTTTATAGAGGTGATATATCGGACTTCAAAGGTGACCAACCCATTCTTTGCAGTATGTCGACTTTGTCACGATGTGCTATTAGATTATGGTAACGCAGTGTGAGGTGAAATGTGGCATGTACTGACATTCTACATATCACAAAATAAACATTGTCAATTCCACTTTCGTTAAGTCAAGTCGGTCAAGTCAGTACAGCTACCTGGAAATTTTTCCACCGAAGAAACAGGAGACAAGAATCTATGCGTTATCACGTAGGTACATGAATTAACAATTTAGCCTGCCGTTTCCACCCATTTTTGACTCGAAGATGTTAGCTGGTGCTCAGTTTAACACATATTTTTATTAAATTGAAATGGTATCCGCTTATTGGTCGGCTATATTGTATAAATCTATTTTCCTGTGTGTTGTTAATTCTTTAAAATAATTGCTGTAAAGTTATTGAGAAACGTACAACTAAATTGGTCAGCAAAAACCGGATTATTAATCATAAAACTTATATGATATTAACTTAATAGAGAACAGTATGCTCAGACACACTGTGATTATATGCATCTGTTGTTATGACTATTCAATCTCTGAAGAAAAAAAATCTTCTTTTAGGGCGCTGCATAGAAAACCAAACCTTAACAAGGAACCTGAGAAAGAAATTATGTGTAAATACACAGAACTCCAAGGGAAAAATACCCTTCGTTATTTATTTCTAAGGCAAACTGAATGAACTCTAGTGCTATTTGTAGAACTGTGCTATGATATGTGTAACGCTGGACAGTTGTAAACTCTATATGGGTCTGAGAGGGTAGAAAAGGGGAGTGATTACCGAAACACCATTATTGAATTTGTTTTTGAACCTAGCAATAAAAGTCTTATATACCCGCATTAGGAACTTGAGTGTTACATGCAGTCAGGAACGTTAGAGTTTCTTGTCTGGGTGCAGGCAGGTTCAATCTAAATGCAGGATTTGGTAAATTAAATTAAATCTCTAGAATATATTTCTAATTTGTTACAAATCTTACCCATTAATTTACAGTAACTTACAAATATATTTGCAAAAAATTCATATTTACATATCATATTATTTACAGTTGATATTTCTATAACTTCGTATTCCAGCTTTAAATAAACAGTTCAGCAATGCCTGCTCCTCTCACACAAAGCAGTCTTTCAAATTATGTCAGTCACGCTTCTTCAATTGAGATGTCTCGTTCCAGAATTCTCTCATATACTATATACAATATTATAATGTGCTCGTCCGTTCCCACACACGCAAATGCACAGACCAAACACTACCCAACTCTTCCCCCGCGGTACACACTTGCTGCACTGTCGTCACTCGATGCGGTGAACCCGCGTCACTCCTTGCCGCCACCGATCGAGTTCGCCATCGTAGCTTCCGCAATCGAGTTTACTTCTCTGACATTACCACACACCGGCTAAATGCCAAGCAATCACTGCCCGCTCCGTTGCCGCGGGCTGTATTTATTTTATAGACGGTCGTGACCCCGTCCAGATTGTTCGCACAGCTCGGCTGTGACTTAAACAGACCCCGAAGTTTTCATGTGCCCAGCTTCAATGACAGACAGGGCATGTGCGTCTCAAGAACGGCGGATCCGGTCGGTGCCAGAGAGTAAGTAAGGAAGTAGGCTTTACGTCTCGTCGACAGTGAGATCACTAGATACGGTGACACCCAACTTGTTACTATGACAGGAGCTGAGAGGTATCGGCTGTGGTCTGTGCCAAGGAACCATCTCAGCATTCGTCTGGAGTGATTTCGGAAAACCATAGAAAACCGGGACTCGAACCCGGGTCCTCCCGAATGCGAGTCAAGCGCGTTATCGTTGCGCCACCTCACAAGGGAGAGGCAACCCCTCGTGTCGCCCGACAGGGCAAAGGCACTGCGTCGTGCAAGTCGTGTTGGAGGGCTTTCTCTTCGCAGTACCAATCGGTTTTCCAGCATGATACTTCTATGTAAATGTTCTTCCTTGCATCATTCCGAAGGGTTGTGCTGACAGGCACTAGACGCAAGTAAACAGAGGTAGTTGGTTTACCTGTGAGCTACCCACATCGGGAACTCCGTAACCTCGTCGCACGTGTCTGCATCATCAAAGTAAAAGCAAGCCTACCCTCTCTTACGCTGGCGAAGCAGTTGCTCAGTGTTAACAAGATACGCCTCGATCATTCCCTCTGACACCGCATCATCGGCGGCTCCCCATGCATACTAATCTCAGTCCTCTCACGAACTGCCGTGTCGACCCTCCCCTTCGTACTTACGCCCCGGTTCCACTCGTTGAGAGGCGTCGGCGCCTGGCCAAATTCCCTACCTTAGCTGTCTCCTTCCCCGGAGTTATGTGGGCTGCGCTCCCCTCTTCTTGTGAATACTGGAGTAGCTCAGAGGCGTGCTCGCTTTCATCTGCCGTGCTGGTACAGTCGCTCTACAAGACTTCGTGCCACGTCACCTTGTACGCTGCAGAACACAGAGTTTGAGGACGCAGTCACGTGTAATTTCTACTGACAACAGTTTGCCCACGGCTACCGAGCGCAGTGGCGGATTTAGAAACATTTTGGGATCGTCCAGACTCTGTGATGAATTTCGAAGGCCAATTGTTCCAAAAATAACGTACTTTATGTATTTGAAATTAGAAGTATAGATATAACAATCGCAATTCAATTCATTGTCATGAAATAATACACGGCATACGTCACTGTATTACACATTCTTTTGATATTGCTATCGTTGTATTTGTAATAGTAATAAACTGACCAATAATACCCACGTGTTCTTGTTGTATAGACAACTCGGAATAAAGTGAGCACTCAAAAAAGACCTGCTAAAATCCTATTCTCAGTCAAGTCGTATATTTCCGCGCGTAACGGCTAACGAGGGGTAATGTCTAATCTCCCTGGACACGTCACTTGATGACGGCGCGTTCAAGATAAATTGTGCATTCGGTAGGAAGCTATGTAGTTTGATAAAAAAAAAAATTTAGGCCTACTAATTATGTAAAATGCTAGTATGTAGGTTTAGATTGGGTTTTGTTTCAGTATTGTTGTATCCCGAACGACCTATACCGTATTATTTGTACTACATTCCCAAGTAATGTAACTATTTCGCAGCATAGGACTTAAGTTGTGGTTTTAAGTGTTCAACGAGCGGAGAGAATTCGGTCAGCGCCTAAGAGCGCGGAGACATGCGGACAATAAGGTTTATCTTGCTACGCTAGACAGCCACAGCTTCGCTTCTATTTACTGCGCCCACCAAGGCGATCCGGGTTCGATTCCCGACAGGGCTGGTCCCCGGATTTTCGCATGTGGGAATCGTGCCGGACGATGCTGTTGATCGGCGGGTTTTCTCGGAGATCTCCCGATTCCCCCGGCCTTTCATTCCGGCGCTGTTTCCTACCTCATGCCGTCCCTCTGTCACTCTATTCGCTGCGCACCAAACTTACACGCAGTGCTGTCAATTTACGCTTTTTTTCTACGGGACTTTAAGCAGTGACCCTACAGTTTTATTTACACAAAGTTTGAAGTTTCGTCCAACGCTTGTTGCTAGTATTGCGTTTTCGAATCCGGGCGGTATTTTCTACTTACAGCAGTCTAATAAAGTTGTTCTTTTTTTAAAGCCATTTTGAGGGGCCCAAAGATCATATTTCAAATAAGCGAGCTATGTTTTTAAAGTGATAGAAACATAGTTGAAGTGTGTGTTATTTCTGTAGATAAACGTTTTGTGAATACGTTTAGTGGTTTCATGTAGAAAAGAATTAAATGTTATCGCAAGTATGTTTTACAAAACTATTACACGCGTGGCCATCGTGCCAATGAACGGAAAAAAAAACACTTCGGGTAAGAGTGGAATGTCATTGTTTAGATACCATGTTCATTAAAAACAGTTAAACACGGTTTCTGTGTCCTCCCAAATATCTCAAAACAGCCTTTCAGACTGCTGTACTTCAAAATGTACTAACCGAATATAAGTGAAACTCAGAAACTGCACTGAACTCAGCTACAGACTTTCCACCAATAAAATTGTGTGTTCAGGGTGTATGGTGACCTGGAAAAGTAAGGGACATATGGTTGTCAGGGAAGTTTGGGAAAATTCTGGAAGTTACTAAAGTAGTAGACCTATAGTTACTTGTCAACTGTTAGGTGTTTTTGTAAGTTTAGCTAAAATTGTGCCGTATTTTACTGAGGGAGTAAGGAGAAAGAAATACAGATAATGATGTGTAATACTCAAGCTGTAACGGCATTTCTTTGAATTCGAGTTTGCTAAAATAAAGTTAAAAAAAAACTCATTATTTTTTGCAACATAAGTGGATAAGCAAATCTAGTCCGAAACAGATGTTATTTATTTTAGGTAATGTCAGACTACTTGCCATAGAATTGTGACAGACCTCAGTTTGAATGGTCTTAAGGTTTGTGAAAGTGTTTAATTTAACCGTGATTTTCATTCAATGCATATTTTATACCAATCTAGATCAATCGTGACAAAATAATTTGTGTTCAAGATATAATTGCTACCTAGAATACGTTTTAGTAGAGGAATATTCAGTATTTTGAAATACAGTAAACGAGCCATCAGAACATTGGAGATGTTAAAAAAAACCTATTAAATGTAAAACTATTTATTTTTGCAACAAAACAACAGATATTGGTCACGAGTAACAAAAAATAGAATGCATTCATGATAGTAACTTAAGTTTGTCTTGCTAGTTGATACGTTTATGTATTTCTGTTAAGGGACGTAGGATAGTCAGATATACGAAAGATAAACAAAGCTATATTTACTGGTATAAAATTTTTCGAAAGGTTGGTGTCGTAGAAGTCAATTATAGAGCAGATTCGGTTGTCGCATGGTAATTTTATGCCCATCATGTATCAAGGAATGGTCACACCTGGTACATTGCAAACTCATATTCCTACAGTGAAGCATCATGTCCCCCAACATAAATATTGTAATGGGCTTCTACTGTATTTGTACATAATGTGTTATTTAAATTTTTCTGGAGAATTTGCATTTGCTATTGAAAAACCTGGAAAAGTCCGAGAATTGTGTTATCGCTGCACACCCGTATGTTCACTGATAAAAGTCACATAGTTAAAAATGGATCGGCGAGAATATTACATGATAGTTGGGGTGATGAGGCATTTGGTGTGTGTTTCAAGGTCGCCTGGGTTTGATCCCCGGCGGGGACGGTCCCCGGATTTTCGCCTGTGGGAATCGTGTCGGACGATGCCGTTTCCCCCGCCCTTTCATTCCGGCGCTGCTCCATACTCGCCTCATGTCTCCCCTCCCAAGCGCTAACACCTCGATGTTGAGCGCTGACCAAATTATCTCTCTCTCACATTAGGTCGCCCTTATATCTCCGTCACTTCAGAGCCTCTAACGCGCAGGTATAGACGGCGCACGTAACCGCTATTTCTCGATCTCTGGCGAGAGGTGATATGGGGTGGTATGTTTTACCAGGAGAACGCAGTGGCGGGACAAATGGGAGAACCCCGAGAATACCCCAACACCGGCGACCGCCTGTTACACACCCCACGTTCTCATGTACAAATCGGGAGCTAACCCATCGGGAATCGAACCCGGAAATACGTGGTGGATGACGAGTTTGGTGGCCACTGTACCACCTTGGAACCTTCGTGTTCAACGAGTCTTCCACATGTGTTGTAAATTATAAGTTTGGTAAAAGCGTCAGTTTACGGTGGAAAAAATACCGCCAACCTTTCGCCGTGCGTCACCAAAAAAGTAATTTCACGGCAAATCTCATTTCTCCGAAAACCTGAAATAACTTCGTTTGAGCCGGGTTACACCCTAGCACGACGTGATTGCAATTGCAGAAAATATTGCCCATCTTATTTCTGGTTAGTCTTTTCTCCTCCGGTGATTGCATGCTTCGTCCTGCTCTTACCCATTTTGCTGTACCTATCTGTGTCTAAAGTTAAAAAAAAAAATATATTTTTCTCGGGAAGCTGGTGTGGAGGACTGAATGGGTAATTAGTTGTATAAAAATAGTGAGTAGATTGTTAGCACGAGTCGGCAGCGTGTAGCGTGCCTGATATAACCCGTGTCGGGTGTGGTTGTGGTGAAGCCAGCGCGTATTTGCGTGACTAAAGGTTTTTAATCAATAAAACTGGTTACTTTCTGCACTACCTCTCCAATGTAATTATTCTCTTGCAGCAGTTAGCAGCCAATGACTTCGTGTTAAAATGGATGTTTTTAAATACTGAGGTCACAGCACTGGAAACTCTGTGTAAACGTATTTTGCGCTTGGCCTGTAAAGCAATTTTGTTAATTTATGTTATCCTAGTAAAGAGGAAAGTCGAGCAGTTCTACACCAAATATTGTCTTCTGCAAACAACGCCTCGAAATACCTCTCTTATCTTCCTGCGTTCCATGCTAATAATGTATGTAGGTTCACATACATATTATTGTATATTAGCAACGATGGTGACTTGTTTTCTGTGTGTGTTGTGTGTAAGCTGAGTTTCAAATAAGCAAGACGGCGACACATGCAGGAGTTTTTAAAATTACAAATCATTATTCATACGACGTACCGTAAACATGACTTTGTGGGTAACTTTGGCTCACTCAAAATTTTGGTTTTTATGACGTTTATTGACGAAAGTTACAGACGTTAACAGTAGTAGGAAAAGGGGGCTGCGGGCGCACTGGCTCCTGGCTGAGGAGCAGAGGAGCAGCTGATGACGCAATCAACATGGCTGCCGTGACGTCACAGTCCTCCATCTTGGATTACGTCACTGTCCGCCATCTTGAATTACGTAACGTCCGCCATCTTGGATGACGTAACATCCGCCATGTTGTTTTTGGATTTTCCAAA
>PNEQ01131417.1:0-14054 GCA_003012365.1 Medauroidea extradentata
TAGACATCAACAACACAACGTAGACGAGAGAGCAGCGGGTCCCATTACATCTGCCGCCCCGAACAGGGACATAACCTCAAAAATAATCTTCTAGACATTTTACGACAGTCGAACATAGTAGACGGAAAGCAGCGGCTGCCCCGTTACATCCAGACATCAACAACACAACGTAGACGAGAGAGCAGCGGCGCCCACTACAATATCAGAACGCATCCCCCCTCCGAACCCACGAATAAACCCCTGAGATAAGAGTAGTGCCCGCCGCTGACGAGGACGTAGCTGCGGTGCAAGAACTGGGAGAAGGTACAGTAGCACCACCACATCTGGAACCTGGTATCGCAACATCCGACGCCCATAGGAAAGGCAAGGAGCCACCACATTGTATAGCCAAAATATGATAGTATTTATTTTTAAAAACAGATTACTTTTATGAATAGAAATTACTGAAGCGGATTTAACATTAAAAATACTATTTTATGTGGTACAATCGCAAGGGTTGGAGGGATATGGGTCAAAATTGCTCGGAAACAACATTGTAGGGTCATCCTTGGGCATTGTGAGGCCTCGTAAAAATCAGGGATTTAAAAAATATCTGTGGATTTTTTTTTTTTAATTTAACATACTAGAATAAACTTATGAAGTAAATAATTTTATAAATGTCAACAAAAGTCAGCAGCACATCTACATTTCTGAACAAGTAGGAACAATTAGCCTATTAAATCACATTATTACTTTTTACGCAATGAAGTTACAAATATTAGACATGACGGTACAAAAAATCCACATAAATGCTGAGGGGAAAGGAATACCAGTAGTTATTGATTTAAAAAAAAAGATAAAGATGATAAATAAAATACTCCTTTACTTAGTTAACTACTGATAGTTTTGGAGTTGTCTATCACTTTCTACGATTAACTTAATGTTTTTTATTTTGCGTGTTCAATATCTGCAAATTTTCAACTTGGTTTCATGAATACAAAACCTCACTTTCGTTGAGAGTTACTCCTGCTTGCATTTTCACACAATTGTCATATAACATTCATCATCTATACATCTTGCCTCTTAGAAGTTTTGTTTTAAACTCGATTTACAGGGAAAAGGAATAACGTGAAGAGGAAAAAAGGGAAAATGAATAACCTAAGAGAGTACTCACAAACTTGAGAAATATTTCTCCTATACTGAAGTCCTCTCTCCAGTTGTGGTAAGCATACCGGAGGTCGGCCAGCATTTTCTTGTGGATGTCATAAATAGGACCAAGGTTACCAAACACAGTATTCAATTCCACCTTGCTGAGAAGAGGGTCTCCCATCTCCAGGCGATCCTCCAGGGGTACTTTGTATACCTAAAAACACACACAATATTAAACATACATATTTACTCTTGGCCATTCTCACATCCACTTTCTCAAAAGTCAATGCTTTTATCATATGGCAGTAAAAACCTGCAGAATGTGACTATAAAATAAACACTGACTGTACTGTAGTTCTCAGGAGACTGTAACAGCACCACATGAAATTTAGAACTGTGTCAAAGATAACAAAATTACAGGTGTAAAAAATTAATACTATGCAAAAAAGGAGACTAATTTACTTTGGATGAATCCCTGTTATCCACTTGTAAGCCTCATTTCTACCGCTATCCTCTACCATCTTCTTGAGCTGGTTCTTATCCCTAAGCAGACAGGCTTGCACTACCTGTGAACTTGGACTGCTGCAAGATGTTCACTCAGACCTTAGCTGGTTGCATCATGGGCGAGGGTGATAAAGGCTACAAGAACCATTGCTAAGGGGATGTGAGGTGTGTCCAAGTACTGTATATTCTCTGGTTCTGCTGATACCTACTTTTTCCTGGCAGATTAGACCACCAAATTAGATGACTTTTATTCTTCTAGGGATAAGTTGTATCTCCCTGCTCGAAACAGCACACAGTACATTTACTCATGTTGCCACTTGCATATTTTTTGCAACAGCAATGTCGGCATACTAACACCGTACTTAGCAGAGGCAGCCAAAGCAAGTGACGAAGGCCAAACATACAATTTCTAGTAAATAGGATACAACACACCTTTCGGACATTTCAATCAATAATATCCCGGGCAAATACATACATACATAAGTTCATTAATTTGTTTTGCAATTGGTAAATCATCTAGAGTAAAATCCTGTTAAGAAGTTTCTGAAGGGACTGAAAAATTTCAACTTCTTACTTGGGAAAACTTTTTGAAACTGTCAAATTACAATTGTATACATAGACATTGTAAAAATAAATCATCTTATTAAGGGGGGAAAACATCTTAAGTGGGAACTTCTTAAGAGGGTTTCACTGTAGTTAGTCATAATTTCGACTATTACTAAGGAAAAATCTCTTACTAAATATAAAGAAACTTAAATCAGTTCCATAAACCGTCTGCTGCTGAAAATTTATAATCATTGCAAGTAACCACAAGTTGAATTAATGGAAGTGAAAATAGGAAGACACATCAAACTTATGTATTAATTAACATTTCCACATATAGGTTGAACTATGTGCAAGGACTGACCTTCCATCTTGTTTCGATTTACTGTACTCATTTTTTCTCTAAAAACTGACAGTACGCAGTTTGCTGTGCATTTTGTTTGTTATCAATGCAACTAGCTAAATATCTCTCACATAAAATAATAACTCTATTCTATGGCAGAAAATATTAATGGAGAAATGCATGTAACAATTTCATAATACAGTATATGAAAAACTATGCTCGGTCAAGCCAAAAATTTAAGAACAGGAAAGACTGTTAAGGTGCAAGTACTATAAAATCATAATTTTATGTTCTCATGAAACAGTGTTAGTTTTAAAGATGGCACATGTGAATGCAGTTTCCACTTATAAAATAATTTTAGCTCCTGTAGTTTTCTTATAATGGCACGTCAAAGTCATAATATTTGCATGTTACGCTGCCACGCAAATAGGGAAAACCAATTTATATACTCACATTAAATAAGTCACAGTGAAATAATATTCCATGGACTACTGAACCTAATATTTATAAACCCACATCATCATATTTTGTTTCTTTTAAAAAATTTCAAAAGTACAGGGAAAAAGTTACAAATTTAGCAATTTTTTAAACTACAAAAGATTTTCACAGTAAGTGTTTTTAACATTAGGTTCTGTAGCCCATGGCACACTATTTCACTGTGAATTATTTATTTTTAGTAAGTCTACTGGTTTTCACTACATATTTGCAAAACCGCATAACATGCAAATTTTGACGTTGATGCACCGTTACGAGAAAACTATGGGAGCTAAAATAGTTTCGTAAGGGGAAACTGTACTCACAAGTATAGCATATAAAACTAATACTATTTTGTAAAAATATTAAATTTTGATATTAAATGCAGTTGAAACACCCTCAAGTACAAGACATAAGAAATCATTTCTCCTAAAAGTTTTGCTTCCAAAGATTATTTTTGATACACTTACAACCATGATGGTCTCTAGGATTTTAACATAGTTATGTTCTGTCTGAACCAGCTCCATGAAAACTTGCTGCCTAGCACTCAGGTTCTTCCTGGGAGTTTCACATGATACTGGCTCCACCTCTGAAAAAGAAGCACCACGACAAGTTACACATATGAAAAACCACATGCAGAGGACTCGTGCTAGCACACATAGAACTGAGTCTGCCAAAATATATTCTTCTATGTATAAAAACTAAAATTACAGTTTCACGGCTTACCTTCGTCAATTTGACGGTCTGCGCTTGTCGCGGAGGCATCTAGGAATGAGCCACTCATACTCAGTAAACCTGCATCACTCACAGATGAACGCCGTTTTTGCACAGTTGGTGACTCATACGTCTGCAGCAGACGTGAAACTGTATCACGGAGCCGCTTGCGTTTGCGATTCCGTAGCGATGAGCTAGGCGTGCCGCTCATCATACCGGACCGGTTAGGAGACATCATTGACTCCAAGTACTGTAATGTCACAAAGGCGCACCAAAAATATCCAATAAATACTGTAAATGTAAATTATTCTAAAAAGAAGGCTTATTTGTCTGTGTAAACAATACTAAAATGGCCAAGAGCAACTTGTTAAATTACTTAGGCTGAAATATATTTAAAACAATTCCAGGAACTTAATACGAGTTTAAAAATGTTATGGTAATACATACAACAAACAAAACCGTATGGCACATAGTAATTCATAAAACAATATGCACAGTCTGCAAGCAAATGTCATAGTTTTAATTGGTTAGTCAGTCTGCATAACAAGTAGCACATTTGTGAGAAAATACAAAGAAAACTGAAATCATAGAAAATATATTTGGTGATTAAGGGATAAGAAGTTAATCTGTGAACACTCACATCCTCAAACAGGTACTCCTTCTCGTCAGCACAGACTTGGTTCTGTATGGACTGCCAGAACCACTCTGCCTTCACGATATGTGCCCTGAAGGACTCTTCCTCTGTCTCTCCTTCTGGCACATTCTGGACTGTTGCATCGTCCACTACCTACAAGCAAGTAGCCAACCATTACTATGGACTAGACTCATCCAGGCAGGTGCCTGCTACTACAAAACATGTCATCACAAGGTGAAAGAAAGGTGTCAACAGATTGCTTTAACTTTTTTTTTGAGACACTACAAATCAACAAAAATATTTGAAGGAAAAAAACTGTAATCTAGATAAATGGACAGTAAACCAAAAAAATTTACTAAATAAATTAAAAATAAATAAAAACAATGTAATTTTTTATCAGCCAAACCAATTTATTCAGAGAATATTAACAAATATAACTGGATAAAAACTTTCTGTGCAGTACTCGACACTGCATAGCAGAACCTTCCAATAAATTACATTCTCACTTGAGATTTGTGTCTTTTTAGCTAAGTTCCAGTAATTCACACACACTCTCTACAGATCTGATTTGACACTTTTAAATAATTTTCCAGTTTGAGAGGTTTACAATTCCCAATTCTTTCAGATACACCTTAAAATGCACCAACTTATTTGTACATATTATTATTTTTCACGTAAGATATGAAATTAATGTTTTTGAATAGATCTGGAAGGACCATAATTTTATATTTTCTTATAAATTATCAATAATAATATAAAGGCTGACTGCTAAGAGGTTACTCTGCTTCGATTATAAGACTGTGCAAGAAAATTTACATTTTACAAATGCAAATAGAAAAATACTGTACATAAACTATTCTCACTAAAAGTTGGGTAAATTCAACATAATAATGAACATTATTTTACGCCTGTAACTATTATTTAATTTCATTTACAAGTTGTTTTGAACAAACCACCATAGCTACATTTATGATTGAAAATATGTAAGCTACAGAATTCAACAATGCTAAAAAAAAGTACTCTATTTGCCCCAAAAATTAAAATGCTAAATGGTTCGCCTAGTTGTAGCCTACAGATTCTCATTACTCTAGTCTATTCAAGGTTATTTGAGCACTTTTGATAAATATACTTAGAATGTACTTCCTATCTGATTGTTAGTTTCATCTTCGTTTTCTTTTAGTATAAAATTAATATTTCAATGGAACATATACTTTATTTTAAGCATTATCTGTTTGAAACTGATAATAACCATTACATGTGAGCCAACAAGGTAGGCCATGCTCCTTACCCCTCCCAATGTAGCTATTCAACATGGTGATTCCATGAATACACTTGTTAGTGTCCTTGTATAACAGTTTTAAACAGTGTCAACATTACTAAAAACATTTTTGAACTAAGTAATTATTACTCTGTAAACAGTCCAACATTAATACTTATTGGTGGTTCTTTATAAAGTGAGCATGTTTGACGACCAATTTGTTTAGAATAATAATTTTAAAATATTCTTTATTGTGACCTGAGACATTAAATTTTCAGTATGGTATATTTTATACACTTCAACTGTTCATTAGAAAACTTTGTTTATTTTATAAAGTGGCAGGAAACTATAAATAATCTGAAAAGAAAAAAGTAACTAGCTTCAAAAGTTATCACTTTAATTCCAAATCACCTAAAGTTATTTTTTGACAGTGAGTGAGTGAACGTGCATGTGCGCGTGTGCATGTGTGTGTGCACGCACGCGTGAGTGCATGTGTGTGGGCGCAAAGGTTTCACTTCTTGAAATTTAGTATGCCCCTTCCTATGGAAAGGTCAAGCTACGTTCATGACAGCAGCCTACCTATAATTAAAATACAGATAAACATTTACACATAATGTGTGTTCCGCTCGAAGGCAGGTTTAAAACCTCAGAGGATGCAGGGTGATGAAACCACTAAGTCTCCCAAGGCCGACAAGGCGAGATGATTCTGCAGTTGTTCGGTACAGTATGGGTTATGAGGGGACCGACCCAGAGAGGCAACTGTAAATATTGACCTCCTGGCTGGGAATCGAACCCAGGACCCTTGGCCTAGCAGCCAGGAGTTCTAACCACTGAGCTAAATGGTCGGATTCACTTACACATAGAGAACTAGAAACACTGACTGAAGTAGGTGGCAATGTAAACCTGCAATTTGTTAGTATTAGTCCCCCTCCTCCCAGTTCCTTGGCAACTAACCTGTGTGTTTTGACTGTCAATAATGACCGGGATGCTTTTAAGACTGGATTAATAGTCAAAGGCTTGTTTGGAAGTATTCTTCAAGCATTATTTATTCCAGAAACAAATTAAAAAACCTTTCCTTCACTAAGTAATACTTAAAAAAGCACAACTCACATAGGCCAAACTGTACATGACCAAATAAACAAATAAGTAATAGTGCAATATCTATACCACCTGCATTTCATTTGCAGTAATTATCCAGTTGAAATAAACACTTGGTTACATTTTATTATCAACTGCAATTTTACATCTTTTTTCTTATTTTAATACATGTTAAACATTAAATAACAACAGGGAAGTCAAAAACATGTTAATTCATTACGTTCACATGTTTTTTATTTCAATAGTTTTAAAATTATTGGGGGGAAAAATTTGAAAACTCTCAACTCACTTAAAAATACATTTTACATGAAAACATTCATACTTACCGAGCATCATATTTAACTTAAATGAAGTTTCAGTTGATATGCAACATACAGAAGCAAATGATAATGAACTAAAGATCATAATTGCCAATTATTATTGTCGAACATGTGTGATTACCAAGTGGATAACATAACCTCATATCTCAAAGCTGGATCTAAGCCCACTGTAAATTTTGTGAATAAAATGATAAAGTAATTGGTCTTGTATACTAAAATGTAATACTGTGATCTTATACGGTAATTATCTTTTGTCAGCTTCAAAAGTCGTAATATACCAAATTATTACTGTTATGTACACAATACACTTAACTGAATATTTTTAGGTTGTAATGCTACACAAACGTTCATTTGCTTCAAGAGAATGAATCATTTGCTTATTTTTATATGAAAATCCCAATAGTGTGGCTGTTATTGACTAAACATACACATAACACTTTTTACTATAAATCAAGAACATGTACTTGACCGCATCTCGTGCTGCAATTATGGTAGACTACATAAGGCTGTTACATATGAGCTTGAAGTATGTATGTACTAGGTGGTAGGATTTGTAAATAAAATAATGGGATTGATTTTTGTTTACCATGTAAACCACAATTTATTCATTTGAATGTTAGTTTAATAACTAAACATTTACCAAAATATTTCTATTATCTGTTACAACACCATACTGGGTGTAATTTTTCATTATGCCTGGTTAGGCCTGAATTTATACATTATTTGGAACTGTTTTGTTTATATATACATAGTGATTATTTCTCTGTAATAATTTCTCTGTGTTACAGGTAGAGTTTCATGATCCATAATTTATTTCAAAATATTGCAAATAACTCAAACATTTTTAACCAAATGCTTTGAAAAAATGTAAGACTGTCTACAGTCATTTGATACACAATTTTGTACCGTTTGCTAGCAAAAAATTAGTTTGCTTCATTTTGTCTTATTTTGACCACAAAATATGATATTTCAGGGGCAAAAATCTAAAAATCAGTTTGATGTATTGCAACAGAAAAATTCATATACAAACGATGACATACAAATGTTAAAACTGTAACATAATTTTTTGATATATGTATTAATATGCGTTTAAAAAAAATATTTTCGAAACTACTGCAAAACTATGGAGCGAGGCCTTAAACATTTTCCAACTGCTATTATTTCAATACAAAACATAAATGTAACATAACATTGGGCTCTTTTTGAACAAGAATTAGCCACTTTACTGCACATTAACTCCTAGTGACATAATCCTCATACAAAACTGTTTCAGAAACTAAAACACATTCAATATATTTAACCCTTTTAGTGCAAGCTTTCTTCGAGGTACATATGTACTTTTCGAAATTTGGAATTATTTATTAAAAATTTAAATAATGTGATACTAATAAAATTAATCAGGTTGTAATAAATTATATAGGCAGTTAAAAGTTCCCTTAATCTATTGCAATTGTAAATATATTTTTGTCTAGAAAAAATTATTTAAAAAAAAACCTGTAAGTAGTATTTTAAAAAATACAGAGCCGATATATTGGCCCCTGGCATTTTACGCACAGGCAATGAATGCTGATATTTTGGCTCATGGCACTAACATGATTAAAACAGGGTTACAAAATGAGGTTATGTTTTTTTTCCTTTTTCTGAATTTTTATTTTTCTATTTCGTTCCATGTATTTTTTATGCCGTATAATTTTTTTTTTTTAAATACCTCTTAACTATCATTAAATTTATGTAACTATTAATGTAAAGGAAAGAATCCCTTACATAACCTACTTCTTACACAAAAATCAGTAGTACTAAAGTCAACAAGAGAGCAGACTTGAAGTACTACTTATACAGTATAAATGTGTATAACCACAGCATATTTGAATACAAATACTTATGGAAAAAGTAAAAGTTATTTTGTCACTGTGAATTCATTTTGTCCAGTACATACTTATCTGAAGTAATATTTCATGAAGCATTACCTGAATGGCACTATGAATTGAAAACAATACTTAAGCATGATTGTAAAGTAAATAACACTTTTTTCAATTATTGCTCACATAGTTACTATGAATTACGTCCTCGAGTTATGGGTGATAAATACTATTCAAAGGTTAATTCAAACGTGCTCACTTTACTATGAACACATTTTATAAAGACATACAGTAAATTTAACAGTACAACTACTTTAAGGTATGGTTACCACATCACCAAAGACGTCTGTTGAGCTTGCATGCATAGAGTGTAAATACAATTTTGTTAGCAGTTTAGATATACATGTTTGTTGATGATTTCACCTAAGTTATTTTTGATGCAACAACGTGCAACATTACATACATGCAGGTAACTATGTAAAGCTAGTAAAGAATAACAAACTAAATTATTGTGCACACTCCAAACAATTCCATGAGAGTAACCCTTGGTTATACAAAGTCCACATGCTCAGGACAAACAGCAACTGACAGCCTTGTCGTGACAATGTGCTAACTCAAGATCGAAAACTAAAAAGTCTTGCCAGGTAGAAAGGATAAAAAAAAAGTGTCATGAACGGTTTAACATAATCTATTCTATGTAAATCTGGTACAAATAATGTAACTGTTTTGACTTCACAGCATACTACGGTAGTAATAAAAGTAAGCTAGAACACTGAAGAACTAAGTATGTACATATTGCAATTTATGCTCGAAACCAGATCAAATACAATTTTATCTCACAAATTTTTAAACATTTAGGGTGTTTGTTACTGATGCAATAAGTTTTAAATCATTACGTACTTCCTAAATGTGGTTTAGAAGTTGTGTAGCATAGAAAGTCCATTAATGACATTTAAGTTATATGTATTTAGAAGAAAATATAAATACCCTAACTTCTTTGGAAATCAAACCACCAACATTACATCATACCTAACCAACAGAACATTAACCATAAAGAGTATGAAGTGGATGTACAATTACCCCATGCTACACTATCGTACGAGAAAAAGACGGTGGATAGAAACTAGAAGAGAAAAGGGCTTGGGATGATGTTTCAACTCCAGTATACACTAACATCATGCTCAGCCTAGATGAACAAAGCTAACACAAGAACAAAGCAACAAAAAAATTGTACCTCCATGAGGGGATCACTATATAAACATAAAATACACTGTATGATATAGGCCTATCTTACAGAGCGTTCTGCATTCTGCAATGGTAATGCTAACCAAAAATGCCACCAGATAAACCCTAAAACTTAGCGAACACGAAAAAGCTTTAATTATTAATACAAGATGATACAGCATTATCATCAATACAGTAGAACCCTGTTATAATGTTTTTCAAAGGACCCAAAAAAATGTTTACATTATAAATGGGAAAACATTATATGAGGGTAATTTCCTACTATAAAGCAGTTTTAGGGACCAAATGAAGGTAGCATTATAACCAGGAAAACATTATAAGCGGGAACACTATAAGAGGGTTCTGCTGTATCATGGCACACACTGTTATTATTAAAAACCATTGTCTTCCCTTAGTCAAAATTCTAAATGTTGTTTCATTCTATAAAGGAGTTAGATAACAGAACTCAAACATTTTTAAATATATTACTTTCATGAAAATTACAATATACGTAGCTGTGACAAACTAAAGTAACAAAAGTAGAGGTCTTGAAGATAAGGGGCAGAAGATGACATTTCAGGAATTATGTCACGTTATATTAACTGCATATAATAAACTGGTAAAACTTAAATTCACTACAATTTACTGTACAGTATCACCATGACACAATCTGGAAAGGTACAGTGGAATGGGATCAACCACAATGAACTGCATTGCATAGATGAAGACGACTTCCTCTTTAGTGTAAGTCTGGGATATAAATACAAACTAGAGAAATCACCAGCCTTCGAGAATCAATTTCCACACCACTCACACTGGAGCAGCACTTTACTATGACAAAGATTCATAACTTTTTCCTACATAATATACAGAAAATATTAAATTGCTGATTACTTTTACAGGCTAAAAGAAAGCTATCCCAGTATTAAGAAATGTATATTTACGTGTCCCTAGAGAAGAACAGGCAGTCAGTCTTGTTTACTACTAATTTTACAAATTTGAACGAAGGGCCAGTTTACTATAACCCAAAAGAATTGAAACCAACTCAAATCAATTTAGGTCTGATTGCAGTGAGCCTACTGTTCCATGGAAAGTCCCCATGGTCCCATGAAGTTCAAAAATATTACTTGCTGCTATCAGAAGTAGGTGTGCAATTGGGGCAGCCATGACAGAGGGCTGATGAACTACAACTGCCTTGGGGATAAAAAAACCGGAGGTCACAATTACGGAGTCTTTCAAGTGTGAATTGCTGATACTTTAAGCAGAGTATCTTAAATAACAGCAAATTAACTATATAGTACGATTTTTTTTAAAGGATGCCAAACAATAACCTTACCAATGAGCCGTGCCTAGCTGCGGCACCCAATTAGTGCCCCCTATCTCACAGGGAATCGTACTATATTATTAAACCAAGAGGGCAAAAGCGCAAGTAATCACAAAACACCTTCTATGCCTTACTAGGGGTGTCATCTTAAAGGAATCCAAAAACATATTCTTATAAAAAAATCATTTAATTCTACTCTCATTTCAGTCAATTAAGAAAATGAGAACGTGTTTCCATCAACACTTTACTAAACCAACTAAACTGTCCAATATTGTAAACAACTTCAACTAAACTGACACAATTATTTACATTAATCACATTGCAGATGCGCACATTTTCGATAACAGCCAGTCCTTTTCATCCACTTGTCGACATACAAATTGTTTCATTAACCACCTATCACATAATTTCATCAATTACATAATATCTCAACAAATATACCCATACACTTAAAAAAAAAAAAGGGTAAAAGTTACAGTAAAAGGCCTTTTTACTCTCTCAGTTACTCCGCAATTCTCGTTCATACAGTATTCATTTGAATGACTTTTGTCTCGCAACTGGAGTAAAACCTCAATGCATCATCGCTAGATCCCGATGGAAGTCTATACATTATCGATAGTTTCACCCACACCACGAATTGACCAAGCTGTCTGTTGATCCGAAGAAACCGACACAAAGACCACCACATACCTCTAATTCTGGCATCTCATACTACAAACTCCACACGGAGTCTTGTGACAGCAAGATGCAAATTCCAATCACGATCGTCAATATCGCAGATGTCCAAAGGGTGGAAAAGAAGTCCACGCCTGTTCATCGTCTTCACAAAAATTAAAGTACATACCAAAATTTATCACCAAACTCAACAGCAACCCAAAACCATTAGCTCACGACTTGGTGCCGTCACCATCAGATCACAATTACGACTCACTACAACTGCTCTGGTCGGCTCTTCCAGACAGAGTGCCGCGCTCAGCAACGTCTGCTATCTCCACCAACCCCCCCTCTCCTTTCCGACAAGCCACCACACTACCACATCCACAACCACGCAGCATGCCCAGTGGCCAATAGGACACACCACACAGCAAACGAATGTATGCAAATGCGTCGACCCAGAAAGAAAAGGACTCCTATCCACAAAAATTTCAAAAGGAGAGACCACCACAATTCAAAACCTGAGACTGCAGCTGACGAACTCAAAACCAACAAAACAAAACTGCAAAACATTTATATAAAAAAAAAGAGAGAGGAAAACCCTACCACTTACCAAATCAAAACAAAACCAAGTACCAAAAAAAACTTTTAACGTCAGCTCGCCATCACCCAAGCATTCTATACAGTAGAACCCTGTTATAAAATTTCTCAAGGGACCAGAGAAATTTAGACTTAAAAAATGGGAAAACTTTGTAACAGGGTAGTTTTCTATTGAAAACATGTCTGTGGACCAAGAAAAGGTAGCTATACAGGGAGGAAGATGTTATAAGTGGGGATGTTATAACAAGAGTTCCATTGTAGTGGACACACACAAATATTGCCGATTCGATGTCAATTCAGGCAGCTAACAGCAAAATGTGTCAGTTGACCATCTTCAATTTCGCTGAAAAAAAATATTTATGTTGGTCATATGAACATAAAGAAACATACTAAAAGCATTAGACAAAAAAAAATTGTTTACAAAGATAAGACCACTCAAAAAGTCTAAAACTTGAAAATAATGAAAAATGTCGAAAACTAAATGTGCGCTCCTCAGAAACTATAAGAACTAGAAGGATGAGTTTTTTTTTTACTGACAGCTATCAAAATTAAGTTTTCTTTAGGTATAAAAATCACCTAATGTGGTGTGACAAACATTTTAAAAAAATACACGAACTTTCTACTGTATGTTTGTGGGTTGTTGTATGTTTTCAAAATTTTTTTAAAGACAAAGGAAATGACCAAAGCTGGGAAAACTACTACTTATGATGTAGTTTCTGCTGTATTTTTTTGACCCAGCAAAAAGCTTTACAATTCCAGAAAAATATTATGGAAATTACAAAAAAGTTAAATCTTGTCAAGTTTTGGGGTTGAAAATCACAAAAACCACACTTTTTTATTCTTAAAAATTTGGTCAATTGAAGTATTTTTTATGTATGGGACAATGGCAGGAAAGGCCGCTACGCTACTAATTACCTCCACTCACCTGATGAAGCAGGTGTAGTCTGCGAAACGTTGTGACCGCGCGTCCGCGGAGAAATGTGTTCGTCCTGTGACGTGCACTGGCACGTAGCACTTACTTGGCCTCTTATCACACAGTAATTTCAATTTTTTTTGTCGTAAAATGTTTTTTTTTCTCTGTTTATAACAAATTAAGTAGGCCAACGTAACCAGGTATAAGGATGTATACGGCGGGATCCAACCTATTAATTGGGGATGCGAGTAGAGAAATTTACATCAAAATTTTCTTTTTAATTTTAAATTTAACTTTAAAGCAAGAGAAAAGCATAGAATTTTACATGTCAATTTTATTGGATTTATATCGTGTTTGGACTCATTTGAAAGCTAATTTAATTTCAAGCAACTTTTCTAAGTAAACTTTTCTGATATTTTGCCTTGTTTAAATTTTGTTAAATTTCAAGTAGCTTATTAGCTTGC
>PNEQ01131418.1:0-26318 GCA_003012365.1 Medauroidea extradentata
AACCAGTGAATATACATCCGCCCTCGGCCGTTGTCGGAGCTGAAATGAATACCCCTACCCCTTCATACAGCGGCAGTGGACTCGCCCGACACTTCTTGCAGTTCTACGGGCCTGGTTGGTCGCTTCCTCTAATGGTGAAGGAGAGGGAGTAGGAGCATCTGCGCAGAGCGAAATTGTAGCGACTCGTTTTGTTTGTTGTTCCACTATAGCAGTGAATCCAATCTGATTGTTGAATCTAGTGATTCTGAAGAGGGAACCAACATCCCACTCACCACAAGGGGGCGACCTAGAACACGTGGTTTAAAGGGTGACAGTAGGAAAAATAGAATGGCAAGAAAAGTTGCTCGTAATGCGGGTAAGGGCTGCAAGACACTGAAAGGAAAGATTGTGGAATCGCGGGAAACTATGTCTTTAGGTCACTGTAGGAACAGGTGTGCGGGAAAAATTTCTAAAGAAAAGCAAGAAAAATTATTCAGTGATTACTGGGAAATGGGGAGCTTTGATAGAAGGCTTTCTTTTCTTTCAAGTTCGGTAGATATTAAGGACAAGAAAACGACACGGAAAAGAAGCACATCTGGGGAGAATGTTCATTTTCTTCAGATTTCTGTTGTTTACAACATTGAAGTAGAAGGCCCAAGAACAACATTTTGCAAGACCTGTTTCATGACAGTGTTTGGAGAGCGCAGATGATTCATCGAAACAGTTATACAGAAAAACGTTTCAGTGCATCTGGTATTGTGCAACTAGATGCCAGAGGGTCTCATGTACCAAAAAACAAGACGTCTGAAGATGAAATAAATACTGTGAAACAGTTCCTCAATTCGCTTCCTGCTTACGAGAGCCACTATTCCCGTGGACTGCGAAAAAAAGTTTTTACCATCATACGTGTCGCTTGCTGAACTTTATGTAGAGTATTCAAGAACATGTGCCCCAGAATGCACTCCAGTCAGTAGGCGTCTCTTTGAAACTCTATTCCATGAAATGAATCTAGCTATTAAGAAACCTAAAATTGACATGTGTGCTACTAGTGATAAGTTAGTGCTACAAATCAAGACAGGGAATGAAACAGAAAATTTGCAAAAACAGTTAGATGAACATCACAAACTGGCTGAAATTGCATACGATGCCAAAAAAAAAAAACTGATAAACTTTTATCACATTCTGACAAAGCTAGAAAAACAGTCACTTTCGATATGCAACAGTGCCTGCCAACACCTTTTGTTCAGAGTTCTGCTGTTGCTTTTTACAAGCAACAGCTCTGAACATACAATCTTACCATGCATGACTGTGATACTGGACAGGCATATTGTTACCTGTTGCATGAAGGGATTGCTGGAAGAGGTGCTAACGAAGTTGGTTCATGTGTATACAGATTTCTCATAAATGATATAAATCCTAAAATTAAAAACATAACAATGTACTCTGACACGTGGTGGGCAAAATAAAAATAGTCATACTGCTGTAATGTGTATGGTGGCCTTACAACAATCCCCTTATTTACAAACAATCGACCATAAATTTTTGTTGCGTGGCCATACACACATGGAATGTGACTCTGATCACAGTTTGATTGAAAGAAAGAAAAAAAAAATATCATGGAAACATAGAACATCCTCATGACTGGGCACAGTTGATTAGGCAAAACGGAAGACGAAAACCGTTCATTGTTAAAGAAATGGTTCGAGAAGACTTTCTTGATTTTCCTGGATTATTGACGGGTCAGCTACAATTGCGTAATATGGATAGAGATGGGAATGTTTTCAACTGGAGACATGTCAAGTGGCTGCATTTTGATAAAAAAAAAAAAAGTCTGGCATTCTGTATTACAAGACGTAGTTGGATGAAAGTGACTTCAAAACCGTAAGTTTCAGAAGAAGAGGAAGAAGTGATTTGGTGCTACGTCCACAACTTAGGTACAAGAGTCCAAATTGTGTCACAGTTAACAAAAGAAAGACTTAATGGATCACGTACAATTTGTTTCACCTGTTTTTCACCAGTTTTACAAGGAACTGGAAACATCAAAGAGTGCTAGAAATGTGCATCCCGATACTATAGAAGAGGAAACAGATGACGTTGAATAACTTGCGTTATTGTATATATTTCTGAGACATTTCTATATTATCTTATTGCGAAATAATTGGCACAACATTCTGACAATAGAGTCAAGCAAAACAACATGCCTGAAAGTTTGCAAGTTTTAAAACTGTATAAATGTGTGTCACGATGGTGTGCATAATGTGTTATGTTAATATAAATTGTAACTTGTATTTTTATTTCATTTAGTATAAGTAAATAATACTGATTTCAACAATGACATAACTTACATTTGTATTATGAAATGCCAAAGCTTGCATTCCTCAAATTGTAATTTGTTAAATTTTGTTGAATGAATTTGCATAATCAATAGAACTTTCAGATAAATTTTTCTCAAAATCATTATATTGTGACTTAACACTCTTTTCACACCCGCCACAGATATTTGTTTGAAGCTTCTAAACTTTGCTTTAAATTGTGTTTCATCCTGCAGCGTTACATATAATTTATATTGCTGGCCACAGTTAAATTATATAGCGATAACTGTAATAACACCATTGCTGTAAAAGTTGAATGCGATATAGGCTTATGAGTTTCGAACTATTTACTACATGTGTGTGAATATGCATACTGTGGAGATTTTTACTGTAATATATGTATAGAAGATATATATTGAGACAAAGAAGCTTGTATAAATTGTGTTGAACAAATTTACTGTGTGCGCTGTTGTAATACAATGGATCTTTAATCTCACAACATGCACATCATGTTATTTAGTGGTTATGTGCATGGTATTTTTTGTGTTTGTCTTGCCAACACTTACAGTAAATTTTGTGACGATGTAGTGTTTTATCTTATTATTATAAATTAGGCTCTCCGCCACTGTTGTTATACTCTTGGCAGGAAAATTGTGTATGTACAGTCCATCAATGTAACAACTTTACACCATTCATGAAAATTGTGTCGTTAGATTACTGATGTTGCTAGATCTAATACAATCAATTTTAGCCACTATATGACAAAACAAATTGTGTCCAAAGAGTATTAAACCCTCACTGATTTCAAACAAATAAGTTTCTTCTGAATAGAATGATGCCATATAATCCTGTATGTATTTATTGTACAGGAGCAAAGCGTCCATGGAAGCAATTGAAGCATTGCTTCCATAGTAATTCTCCCCACTTACTAAATAATAAAATAATATAAAATTTGACAGTGAAACATTATTTATTTAGACTGCAGTGCTTGGAATATTTGGCTACGGGGATAGTGGTGGTCTTGTATCGTGAATGGAAGCAGGTGCGTCCTCTGCTTCCAGGCCTCTAGGACTATTGTGGCAGATGAACGGCTCAGCGGGTGTGCGAGTGTCTGTAGCGGACCCAAGTTGTAGCAAGGGCTGGAAGCAACCGAGTCAGTTTCTCACTACACGAGGCTAGCTGAATGGCCACATCGAACTTGTATGAAGGAATACAAAAATATACAGCTGGTCTACTGTGCACAGATTTGCGCGCACGTGGCTGCATTCCTTTCTATACGTAAATATTTCAGTTTTCAGTAGGAAGTTTAGCATTTTTAAATTGAATTTCTACATCATTCTAAAACGTAAGTGCTGTTTCGTCGTGTAACTACGTGATGTTTTTATTAAGACGTTAGAAAGAATCTCCCTTTATTTTAATTGTGACCTATGAAACGTAGAAAAATCTGTGCTTAAATAAGTGATGGCAGGTAATTTTTCTTTGTTTCTGAGAAAAAAAAATCGCCTATATTACGACATACGGCTTTGTTTCGTAAACACAAATTGTGACTATTTTTTACTGCAATGAACATTTTTTAGCTTTCATGTTTTTTTGTATAATTGCGTGTCAAAGTACAAATTTGCAGAAAAAAAAACAGTTTTATACTAGAAAGGAAAACTGACTTACTGAAATGAAATAATTATTAAACAGGAAACTTTTTTTGAGAATTCAAATTTCATTTCTGGACGAACACTCCGTGAGTTGATTCCTTTGAGAACAGTGTTAAGTTTTCAAGATAAGCGACAGTGATGCAGCAGAAGATCTGAGTAACTACAGTGGAGACCTCAGTAGGCCTATATGTCGGTCCTGGAGGACTGATGTGTAGCACTGTTCTATTTTTCTATTCATTGTTGCTTATTTTGGCAGAAAAGTGTAAGATAATAAATCCGTCTACACAGACAATGCAAAGCATCCACTTTGTATATCGTGCATGTTGGTCAAATACTAATTTAATAATATATACCAATACACAGTTTATTTATTTTGCAACTAATGCTGAATCTTGTTAGACAACTACAGTGCTCATTACGTTTTGGGTTATAGTGGCCCCAGTGTTTATTTTCATTGGTAAAAATAACCCCCGCACTTTAAATGAGTCATTAAAGTCTGGTTATGAGCAAATGTAACATGTGTAAGATATATAGTAGTGTTAGTAAGTATAAACTTGCTTTTGTTCATTTTTTAAAATTCTAGTGAAATAAGGATTAGCGCTTTACTTGCTTTGAGCAAATGCCTCAACACCATAAAAAATTACGTGGAAGTATAAAATACAACTTTTTTAGTGAAAAAGTTTTACAGCTGGTAATAGAAGAAGAAATAGGAAGTGGGAGCATATCAAGAGATAAAACAGCTGTGAAGTAGCAGGTACCAAAAGGAACACTAGTGAACAAAATTTACGAGAAACATTGACATCAATTCCGTAGACCAACTGTTTTTTTTTTCCAAAGAGGACGAGAACACCTTTGGGCAATATATGATAGCAGTTAGTGAGCGAGAGTTTCCGCTAGACTTGCAAGATTTGAGACATTCAGGGAAAGCATATGTAGAGATACTTGGGAAGAAGGTTCCATAACTTCAAAGTGCAAATTTAACTGGTGCTGACTGGGCAAAATTATTCCTGAAATAAAACAAGAACACACTGGCTCAAACGACATGTCAAAACGTGAAAACATTTAAAACTGCAGTAACAGCTGTTTCAGTTAAAGAATATTTTGAACACGAAGTTGTTGCTTGCAGACAATGCTGATGAAATGACACCCTGGAAAGAATATTTAATTTTGATGAAACAAATTTATGTGACGACCTTGGTGTGAAGGAATGTCTCTTCAAACGTGGTACAAAATATCCCGAGTGTGCGAAGAACTCCTCAAAATCTTCTACATCCAAAATGTTTTGTGGTTCAGCATCGGGGCGGGGCACCTTCTCCCACCATATGTTGTATATAAAGCACAAGACATATGGGAAATTAGGATCGAAGGTTGTTCAAATAACATCAGGTACAACAGCAGTCACAGTGGTTGGTTTGATGCATCAATTTTCACAGACTGATTTCTGAACACTGTTTACCACATGCCAAAAGACTTGGATGTAAGGTTGTAGTCATAGGTGACAATCTTTCAAGTCACATTTCCCCTGAGGTTGTTAAGCCATCTCAAGAGAATAACATAATTTTCATTTATCTTCCTAAAAATGTGACACATATTACTGTCATTTGATGTTAGATTCTTTGCGCCCTTGAAGAAATACTTGCTAAGGTAGGGGCAGGTGGGGTAGCTGGAGACACTTAGGGCCGTATCTATAGACCTCTTTCGAATGACAACCAACTGCTCACCAATGCTTTCTCTATGAGGAAAGTATTTGGTTGTCATTTGAAAGAGGTTTATAAATTCGGCTACTAGTCTACCTCGACAAAGAAAAAATGCATAATACATTGTTCATTCAACCCCCTGGGAAAAAAAATCTTTTTGCTTTTGTGTATGGACGATGTTTCAACATTTTTATTTTAAAGGAGTTGTTATAAAAAATTACAAAAAAAAAGTGAGCACTGTAATAGTTGCCCAACAACATCCCAGGTAGAATTTATTTTATATGTTTTCCCATATTTGACTTATCAACTTGTCTACTTTTACCCCATGTTTGAAATAATTTTTGGTAATTGTACACAGTTTATGTGGTGTAACTGGAGACATTAAATGTATGCCATTGGGTAATTGTATACACCACTACGAAAAAGATAAAGGATGACAAAATATATTTTTTTTCAGGTACTCCAAACAGTGCGTGACCAGGATGTCTATGTACTTCCCTTAACAGAGAAAAATATACTGTGATCAGTGAGCTGGATTTTTGATTTGTGAAGACTTCAACATCACAAAAATCCGAGGAGATGCATACAGAAACAATGTAAACCTAGGTACAAACCTGAGGGCGGCTCATGAAATGTAAAAGTTGGATGGAAGAAAGTCAATGTTGCATCAGGCAAAGAAGTCACTATAAAAGATTTAGGTCTGCAAGCTGCAACCATTTCAGAAGAGCTGGAACATAGTATTACCAAGAGATCAAAACAACAGAAACATGCACTATCTCCAAACATTCTTCCCTCAGGTGATGCAATTTCTGCAGGTAGTTCAAAATTATAAAATATGGACAGCTCAGATGGATGCCTTACTGTTGATTTGATTCTGAAAGTGAAGATTTACATGACAGCAGCCATAGAAGAAAGTTCAAGTGGATGGAAAGTTCCAGTAGAAAACCAGATACGCATTCAGACAAGAACAGTGCAAGTACAAACAATGGGCAACCAAGGAAGATCGCAAACAACAAAGATAACAAAACAAAGAAGCTGCTGTTTCAGAAGACCTTTCAAGAAGAATGGACAGTAGTGCTAGTGGTGGTAGCAAATACGAAAACATTGTAAAGGCTGTTCGGGATAAAGTAAGGACTCAAAAAAGTCCTGTAAAATTTATACTTTCAGCCAATTTGTATCTTTCCATGCGTAATAGCTAACAAAGGGAAATGTCTACCCTCTCTGGGCACATAACTTGATGTTTGTGTATTTAAGATTAATTGTATAGCAATTAGGAACCTTTATAGTTTGATGAAGAAAAGTTTATTAACTGTACGAAATACAAATACGTCAATTTTAGTTAATTTTATTTCAGCATTGTTGTATTTAAGTAGGATAGTACCCTGAACTATATTCAGCAAATCGCTGCCAACCATACAAGTAGAGTGGTAACAATTGTTAACGTTACAAAATATGCAGTAATGGCTAGTGATATTATACCAAAGTTAATTTTCAGAGCTCATAGTATCCCAAATGACGTTTAGAGAAGATACATTTGTAATTGTTCCTACTACAACAAATAACAAAATTCAGGTAATACATTGCTCAGGTTATAAAGATGTGATATTGTGACAATTATACTATTTTTATGAAGCTACAGTATGGAATATTTGAGAAAACAATGGAATTAGTTTGTGTAGCCAGATGTAGAACACAAAGACACTATAGATGCAGTACAAATACAGTTTGTGTTAAGTAAACGAGACATTTTAAAATGTGGAATTTGATTTGAAAGTGAAGAAATTAAAAATTTCGTAATTTGTTGATTGACATCAACAGAAGTTTATAGAGTTATGCGAATGTTCGATGTACCGAAACCGAAATTGAATTTGTACTATTTTCATTTAGATTTTGGTAAGAATTTGAAATGTCAAAATTGGTAAATAAGCGAAATATTTTAAGTTTAACAAATTTTAGATAGCTTGTTGAAGTTTGTTTTGTTTTAACTGGTTCAGAATAAAAAAAACCTAATTCAATGAACTTGTAATATTTGCAAGTCATGTAAACATATTTATTAGAAAATATTCACATCACGATTAACGTGCTGTTGAAAGATAGTGCTGCAAAATGGAAACAAACATGGCAGATAGTGTGAAAAGGTGCTATTCCAATACACACCGACAATAATAGTATTAACCCGTGCTATCGTAACAAAACATGGTATTTCAAAAATTACCCGATTCATTTGCACTGTCAAACAGCGGCATAGGTATACTAAAAAAAATTTTGGTAAATTTATATAAATATTGCTGCTGCCATGTTCCCGCTTAAAGCAGCGAACACACTGGATCCGTTCAGCTCAGTTCAATTCAGTTCAGTAAAGTGCAGTCCTTGACTGATAGGTTGCTGTTCATGTTCACAGACGCCACGCACTGCGTCCGTTCAGTTCAGTTCCGCATGTCTCCATCCGTTCAGTCGAGCTTGCCCCAACTAGCAAAACAGACTGAAGATGGAAGGTACTGGGCTAGTGTTTTGAATGTGAAAAATGAATCCTCCAACTGAAAGCGGACGGATGCAGTGTGCGCCTGCATGACTGAAACTGTCTGATGGAAACTGAACGGAACTGACCTGTACTGAGCGGATCCAGTGTGCTCGTTCCTAGAGTAAAAGAGCACAGCATACACAATATATTAGAGCATCATATTTTAAGTCACTGTAGACTTAATTACCAATTAGAGGTATTAAAAATACCACGAATAAAATGTGGTAACTAAATAAATCAAAATATAAGTAAACAAAATGAAAAAAAAAAAAAAACATTGTTCGTGAATTACGCAACATTTCAGAGCATCACTGTGGTAGAAATTCCACTCTGCAGCATGTGCTGCACGCTAGAGGTTTTGCTGTGGCAGATGATCCACTCATCCTCACTCACACCCAACCTTTTTTTTACATAACATTTTTGGATAGCTCAATTCTTTGTCTTAATGCTTGAAGCATGATGTTAATACATACAACAAAGTGTTTGTTGCCATGGGTGTTAAATACATATTTTATATTTTTTATTTCTGGTGCTCAGAAATAGGATTTCATACTTGCGCAAATACAGTATACTATGTTGTATCCTGCTTGTACTGTGCTGTTAAAAAACACACACACTGATTTATCATTAAATTTAAAAATGTAATATTTTTAATTTTAAGAATTTCATTAACTTTAAGGCTGAATTCATCTCATTTAACAACATTAGTTTTTGTTTCACTTTCGATAAATGTTAGAACTTATCTTTCACTTTCATTTTGTGGGGAGTGAGTCACTTTCGCACAACTCTAATAGTTCATGGAACTATTGTTGCATATTTACGTGTCGAAAACTCATAAATGTTCTGATAACAAGTGTTTCATTACACATGTTTATATTTTACTTTAATAGGTTTTCATTAAGGTTCATGAGCTACATGTGTTAATTCTATGCACACATGTTCCATTTGTGGTGTTGGTGAAAGTAACCCCTGAAGGTCAATTAAATTTTATTTTACTATCATCTTATCAAAAAATCAGTTATTTAGTGTTGCAGTAGTTACATTATTCTTATACTTTCAATACTTGCAACTTCTGTGATCAAAGTCACCCCGTGTACAGGTAAACTTTGACAAGTATTTTCACTAACAACTTGTTAAGTGTTTTAATATAATATGACATAAGTATATATTCATAATCCTCATCTACAAGCCCCAACAGCAAAAAAAAAAAAAAAAACATTTAATTGAGTTACCTAAAGTTGTGATGTTAAAAAACTATAACATTTAAAATGGACAAAGTAACCCCATTCTATGACAATGAAGAAGATATTTATTAGTGGTCAAACTGTCTACTTTCCAAGAGGATATCCATTTTACTTGAAAGAAGTTCATTATATCAACATCATTTTGTGGGATAAAAGTGACAAAGTCCTGTTCTGACCTGTCAATGAGCTACAGAACTACTGCAAGATGTTTACGTCCAGCATATAGGCTTGTATGAACGTAAAAATGACTGCATGGGACTTATATTTAGTTCCAGCTCTCCAGTTGTGCTTGCAATGTATAAAAGTGTTCAATTACAACTAAGCGAATTTTACTTGTGTATTATTTCACATTTTTATACTGTCTAGGATAAATGTAGTACTATAATAATTCTTCTTACTCCATTAGCATGAGTTACAAAGCAGTGTGCTCTGTAAGTACGTACCAACAACTGCTGACAGAGTGCAGTACATGCTGCAGCTGTAACTTTGTTAACATAAATTAACATTCTACACAGTGCATGTACGGGTCTGAGAGAATCCCTCACGTACAACTGACAATATTACTTTTCTATCAGCGACCACTGACGGGTTGAACAAACATGTAAAGTTTCGCATTATCAGAGTACAAAAATTAGTCTATGTTCCATCAAATCTACTGATTCTGAAAAAAAATATTACTTTTTAACCTGAAAGAGAACACACATTTTAAAAAAACAAACAATTTTGTAGAAAATAATTTTTAGTCAATGTTACATAAGTCAACATTCCAATACATTATCACGGCTGAAACAACTGTTTAGAACAAATGAAAAGCAGAAACTCGACTTTGCAAGCAGTCCTGTGTTGGTATAATGTAAGGTGGTGGAGAAGCGCACTGTCCGATACCATCTGTCGGAGGCAAGAAAAATGTGTGCGATGAACGAAATGCGACGAAAGAAATGGAGAGAGACAGGATACATGTACGAAAATTTAACCTTGTTTCTGTGCAAGTATCGAAAGGTTACTGTCTGGAAGGGAAGAAGGAAGTTGTTTGGCAGCATACGTGCGTGATTTTTCAGGCAAAGGTAGGATGCAGACTCTGGCTCCCTGGGTCAGGTAGCAGTCATGCATGATGCTACAGGAAAACGGTAGTGCCTACGAGAGCCCGGTGAGGAAGCTGGGGCTTAGACGACTAACTATTGGGGTGAAATGCCCTTCTTATATAGCCCTGGAAGTACCGTTTGTGGGTGGTGATGCATGTCTGCTGCTGCAGGCATTCCACACTAACATCCATGTATTGTCTGGTGAAAAAATCAAACTATTTCAGTGCGCACAAAACTTCTTTGCGGACATCGTGTAATATTCTCGTGTTGCCATTACAAAATAGAATAAAATCACACAAAGACATTTAAACACATTATTTGTACAACACAAGTGCAATTATTTAACAAAACACATATTACCCAATGTGTTTTACAAGCATATTTGTTGATAACAGTATTATGCACTGCAATATTTGCATTATACAAATATCACAAACTTGAAATACATAATTAAGTACAATTACAGGCAAATATATAAGTCCCTTATAGATGTAGGCCAGTGGGTCTCACCTAAAGTGCAAAAAAGTGTCGGGACCGGCTAAAAGAAATATTAATAGCACTACAGGATGCACCAAGAATGTATAATAACCTGCCAAATGTTTCAACATGAACAAGAAAATATTTAATAAATCCTCTGATTTTATGTTACATAACCTGTAAAATTATCTGCGGAACATTACAATCAATATTTAGTTATCTTCAACAGTTATAATTGATGCTGTTACTTTAAAGAGCGCAACAAATTTTTTTTTTATAGTTTTTCTAAGAATTTCCTTAAACTGTGCATCAGATGTGTACAACAAGGGCCCAATTATGTGTACACTTTATGGAGAAATTGTGTGTTAAAATACAGGTTTGTACAAGAAGGGCGTAAAAAATCCACTTGGAACGTTTTAATACCTCTGCAGTATATTGACTGTATAAGCAGAGCCCAAAAGAGTATAGCTGGACCATCTATTCTGCCAACTAGTACTTGTATGTTCATACTCCTAGTGTGCTCAATTACTAACGAAGACTTGTTCAAATAGCTGTGGCTCGATGGCAATGCTGTACCTGGTATTGCTGTCAAAATCCGATAGATGTCAGAAGTGCTCAAAATGCTAAGTCTAGTTAGACATTGTTTTTGTATGTAAAATTAATGCAAGTGAAATTAATATAAAATGCATTGCTGAAAAAATTATGAATCATTTTGTAAATTAAATGTTAATATTTATGTTGCTTATTTTTAGGGATGAGAAAATTGATTCTTCGATACTCCGATAACCATCGATAATGCTAAACTAATTGACAGTCGAAAATCAGAAAAAAAGTTCATTAATTGCATTATCGATTACTAACCTCATTTTTGCATCACACATTATCTACAAACACAAAAAATTATGTGGTACAGCCAAAAGCACAAAATCAGCAAAAAAATTTCCTAAAATGATTTTTCGTGCAAATTTTAAACGTTAGTAAGTTATACAATTAAATCAGTCATTATTTTTGTCCATTACTGTTCATTAATCAGCAATACACGTTTGTTTACTATCAAATATTTAGTGGAAATTTTACCTAATACTTATACACAGTGTTTTGGCTTCCACATGGTGAGCATTTTATATCAAGGTGGCCACGGATAAGGCAATCCGGGAAAAAGTCAGGGAATTTCTGTAGAGGTCAGGGAAAATAGAAAAGTTTACCTTCTACTGTGTAATAAGTTTTATGTGTCAAGCGAACCTACTGATGTTCGCAAGTTACAATTTTTTTAAAGAGAAAATTTTTAATTAGTAATGAAATAAATTTGACGTTATTTCTATTTGCTTTTAGTCGAGACGCCCTGTTGACTTCTTGGTTTTTGTTTAGTGACGAGCGTCTCGCGACATTGGCTGGCCATGGCCAGTGTGCATGCGCAAGAAATATCATCAGGACAACCACAGGTCACAAGTCTCGTTTTCTAAGGCCCTTCGTCCACCGAGGAAACCAATCGTAGACGATTGTTTGCGGACGACCGATCGCATGCAATTGGTTTCGTGCTTCCTCGTCCACCAAGGAAATCAATTAGGGAAGAGTTGCAAACGTGTCTTCATCGGAAGAGGATGTAATTAATGGATATTTGTACATACAAAACAAGAAACTGAAACGATTTTGGGTACACCCAAATTTTGCACAACAACATGAAAAGAGATGGTACAAAATTGCTAGTCGGAATAGTGATGGAGGTGTATTTAAGGCATCAAGTATACACAGAAAGAAGAAAATGGACTTAATTTCCCAAACTACCAGGAGCTAGTAAACAATGGAAGTGGAAGAACATTTCCATTTTATTTCGTCGCGGACGAAGCGTTCCCAATTAGAAAAAAAAATATGTTGCGTCCTTATCCGAGAAGAGCATTCAACAATAGAAGAAGTGTTTTCAACTACAGACTCAGTAGAGGACGCGAAAGTACCGACTGTACTTTTGGAATGATGAATAATAAATTTGCAGAGCTTTCCGTTCCTGTATCAAGTTGGAATGTAGCAACCGTAAACAACCTAATTAGTGCAGTGTGTGTGAGTCACAATTTTATCAGAAAGAAAGAATTATTTATCGACCTACGTACAATTCACATGACCTTAACAACGAAGAAAATGTGAGCGGGCTCCTAGGATTTTGGGGTGGGTTTTTAGCTTGTTTTCTTATGTTTTTATTAGTTTTAGGGAGTTCTGAGTTTTGTGGTTTTGTTTGAGAGTCTGCCTTCCATTTCTTCCTCTCATGTTTGCCCGGTCTGGTAGGCTGTTTAGCGAGAAGGGTTTCCCCGGTTAACAGCGCTATGTCTTCCCCTTTCCCGCCAGTCCGACTTCTCCACTGGCCATGGAGGGCTAGGCCTGGAGGGAGGAGGGAGGCCTAGTTCCGTCTGCCGGCGGTAGGGGCGCGAAGGAAGCGAGCAGTTGACTCGCGATGCGTGCGGAGGGCGCTCACTCTTAGGTCAGACATGGATGTGAAAACATCGAGAGCTTGAGAGGCCGGAGTGTTGTCCTATTGTACCATGGTGTTCCACGGAGACAAGGAGTCGTCACAGGCATGCGGGAGTATTGCAAGTCGCGGCCTAAGTGGCCCGCGAATCTTCTGGTTTAAGGATCGCCTGTCTTGCTGTTCTGTGAAAGAGTGGCTTCCCACGACTATCAGTGGAGTTCTTTGGTGAGTTTTCCCGTCCGTCCCAGCTTGAGGCCCGTTCATCTAGCCGCGATTATCGTCCTGCTTCCTTAATATTGAGAAGGAGCGGGAGAAGTTCATGCCTGGTTGGAGGCCTTTTTTTGGATATTTACTGTCAGATTCCGACGAAGCATAGTTCATAGCGCCTGGTTGTCCAAAACATGGATAAAAGCAATAGTTTTCTTAAAACACCTGAATAAGCGACCCTTTGACACATCATTCACGAAGCATTTATTCGGGAGTGTGGTGTGATTGGATTGAATGGTGGGGGAACAAAATGGTAAAAAGTACAGAGTTGTAATAAATTTTTAACGGTTGTAATGTTAACGAGACCTGTGTTACTTTGTGAAGAATTGAATGTCAATAAGTGTTCAGATCATGTAATGGCCCGAGTGGCGACTGTTTTTTCTGGTAAAAGTGGGCATTAAATGCAGGTTATTGACGTCACATGCGTGTTTTCTTTGCTCGAGAGGAACCTTTTCATTAATTCGCTATAAGCATTGGTTATTTGAACTGGTGGGGACTTGTCCCGAATGTTGGACTAATCATGTGAGTGTCTATTTTTAGTTAACTGGTAATATAGGCCTTCAGCCTCTGGAGTCGTCTCCTTGAAGTTCGGCTCAAGGTTACTGCGCCACTCTGCTCCCTTCCGGGGCAAGTGGAGATTTGTGGGGCTCTCGAGCAAAGAAATGCGAGTTGTGGGTTTGGTATTTACACACAAATTTAACACTAAGAAAATTGTTTACTGTGTTGGGGACGCAGTGTATATGTACATTGCCAGGTATGTCTGCACCGTCTGATTTTCATATCGCCTAGGGCGGGCGGATCTAGTAATTTATTTGAATGAAAGAGGTGTCGGGGTGACAGATGACGAAACCACAGTCGGGTTGCATCAACGTGCAATTACTTGGTTTCGCGAGGAAGAAAGGCGGAAGGATGTTTTCCGAGTGGATAAGGGAAATGGGAGAGAAAATAATGATCGGTGGACAAGGGACTTGATTAAATCTTTACCTTGTATTGATAGCTGGGAGATAGAGCCCGTTCTGGATTTCTTAATTAGATTGTCACGAATTACGGATCTAAATCAGGTTCCAGAAAAATGTTTGCTGGTGGGATTGACAGCAAAATGTATGGGGCCATTGGCTCAAGTTTTGGCAGAAGTTCTGTCTAATGAGGATAGTTACACAGTCAATTGTTTTCGACGAGAGGTGTTGAGTCGAATTTGTCCGGCCGGAGTTAGGTTCCGATGCGTAAAGTGTCATGTAGAACACTTCCAAAGACCTAATGAGATGTTCATAGTCTTTGTAGAATCTATTATTGATTACAGTAGGGCCTTGGGGGAAATGAGAGAGGAACGGGATTTGATAGCCTTAATCATGGAAAATATTTCCCCTGTGACGAGGGCCGAATGCAACTTATGTGCCTACCCGACGTCTCTGCTGGAGTTAAAAAGTTAGCAGTGGATATACAGGGCTGCGGAGAAATGCGAAATGAATATTATAAGGAATTTGCTATGGAAAAAAAGGGTTCGGGAGGGCATGGAAATGACCGAGGGGATTGCGTGATGTCTGTAGATTTATGGAAAGAAGATGAAAAGCCGAGATCGATGCAGAAAGAGTATCCCAGTCGAATAGGTAGGTGTGCCAACTGTGGCGGTAGAGGACACTGGTTGGCTGAGTGTAGGAAGACGAAACTCAAGGTGGAGGAATGTCGGTGTTTTAAGTGTAATAAAACAGGACACCTGAGAGTGCAGTGTCCGGGAAATAGGGAAGGGCTGGTGGGGGGCACGACCTTGTAGCCCGTTTAAATCAAACTTCGCGCATTAATAAAAATTCCCCTGTGAGTAATGTGTTATCGATGAAATGGGGACATGGGGGAAAATATTTGAACGAATGGGCTTTGCTGGATTCGGGAGTGACAAGGAGTATAATTAGTTGGAATTTGTGGGAGCGGCTGGTAAAATTGGACGCCTCCTTAAAGGGTAAGTTAACACCTGTCGATGAATCCTGTTTTGTTACTGCCGATAGTACAAAATTACATAGTGAGAGTAGTGTTAAGTTGCACTGTGAGATAGAGGGATTAACATGGAATTTTAGTTTCGCGGTGATTAAAGGATTGTGTGTGGAGGCGATGTTGGGGTTGGATTTCTTGGGCTTTGTGCAGGCAACAGTGAATTTCTGGAGCAGCATTCTTTCGTTCGGTTTTAGTCCTCAGATTCGGGTAAAATTGGGGCGAAGGAACGGCGTGAGAATACACGCTATCGCAGAGGAGGATGTCACAAAAGAGCGTGACATGGATATAATCTTGTGGGATAATGACAATGTCATCACGAACAGAAATGGGAAATAAGACATAGTTCCATGTAAATTTTACTTGTCCGATACTACTCCCTTCAGAAGCCATCCCCCTTCAGGGTTCTCCGATTAAATTAGAACATTACCGGAATAAGGTTGAGAAATTATTGCAAGCAGGGGTGACAGTCCCCTCTACCTCAGAATTTTCCTCGCCTGGATTTTTGGTAAGTAAGCCGGGGAGTAAGGATTTCCGTTTAGTGGTAAATCACGCTAAATTGAATGAAAGGGTGCCGGTTGACTCGTTTCCCCTTCCTACGGTTGAAGGAGCTCTGCAACATCTGGGGCGAGCTAAGTATTTCACAACGTTAGATTTGAACAGTAGTTTCTATTAAGTTCAACTGCAGGAGGATTGCAGAAAGTTTACAGCAATTAGTACTCACTGGGCACAGTTCGAATTTACTAGAATCCCCATGGGGAGTTACTTTGGTAGTTAGGCGTTAAGTAGAGTATTAGATCAGGTATTAAAGGATCTAAAATTTAAGTTTGTGCTTTATTACTTCGACGATGTCATTGTCTATAGTGAGACCTGGGAAGAGCATTTGCAGCAAGTGAGGGCGGTGCTGGACGCCTTGAGAGGGGCGGGCCTGACCATTAATCCTATGAAAGTGGAACTGGAGAAAAAGTTTGTAAAATTTCTGGGATATATAATAGGGGGAGGGCAGCTTAAGGTTAACACTGAGAAAATCATGCCGATTCTGAATTTCCCTCGGCCTACGACGGTGAGAGGAGTACAAAGGTTCAATGGTGATATTAAGAATTACGTTAAAACTTGTGAAAATTGTCAAAAATTTAAGGCTCCTAAGAATACCAAGTGGGGACTTTATACGGCAGAAGAACCCACTAGCCCGTGGGCAAAGGTGCATATCGATATATTTGGACCCTTAATTTGTTCTAAGAAGGCCCATGTTGCAGTCTTGGTGATCTTAGACATTTTCTCCAAATTTACCTTTGTATTGCCCATTAGAAACATGAAGGCTTGCGTTCTTAAGGAGATTTTGGTAAACCAAGTGTGGAAAATTTTTGAGGCGCCTGCCGAACTAGTCAGTGATAATGCGGCCTGTTTCTCTTGCAATGATTTTAAAATCACGTGTAGCGAATGGGGGATAAAGCATTCGTTCAGTAGCCCACACTTTCCGCAAGGGAATATGGTGGAACGAGTCAACCGGAATCTCAAGGTTGCATTGGGGATTTTCAGTGACCCGGTTCATAATGAGTGGGATGTGCAGGTCCCTTGTATCAACTTAGGTTTTAATGATGCGCTGCATGAAAATACGGGTGGAAATCCCGCTCAAACCTTTCTTGGTCGACGCCTAACGCATCCCTTGCTTAATGTTTGGGGTATCCCCCCACTGGATTCCATCCACTCTGAGCCTCAACGCAAGGTTTTGTTGACTCGGGTAAAAGATCGGTTGGTGGAAGCGCAATTAGGGGGGGGGGGCGTGTAGGTATAACATGGGAAGGTCTGAGAACCCCTTTAAAGTAAGGGACCTGGTGCTCTGTAGGAGTTTTTGCCTCGCTGACCTCGCGTTCAAGGTTTCAGCAAAGCTTTCTCCTCGATATGAAGGCCTGTACAGGCTGCAAAGATGCCTCGGTGAAAACACCTGGTTAATGCATAAACAGGAGGATGCTTTTGTTTGTGAGAAAAGCACATGTTGTGCATTTGAAATTGTACCATCCTAGACCTTAAGAGTCCCTTTGTTTTAATGTGTTTGTGTGTGTATTGCTGGCCAGTTTGTTGTTTATCTTGCATGGTGCCTTATATTAAGCAATGCATAGTGTGTTTAAAGATACCTAATGTATATGAAAAGGTTATTATTGAGCGCTCAACATGTACATTGATGGAACGCCTGTCTTGCTGTTCTGTGAGTGACGTCACATGCGTGTTTTCTTTGCTCGAGAGGAACCTTTTCATTAATTCGCTATAAGCATTGGTTATTTGAACTGGTGGGGACTTGTAATAGGCCTTCAGCCTCTGGAGTCGTCTCCTTGGAGTTCGGCTCAAATGTTCCCGACGAAATTGGAGAGGTTGTTACAAAGGTACTGATATTCCCAGAAAGAATATCAGGTACAAACTATAGGGATAACTTTCATACAATATTTTGAAGCCACGTTCTTCCATGCCTTTTCAGTGGAAGTATTAATTTTAGTGATATTGTGTTTACAAAATTGTTTAAGAAGTCTTGCCTTAATATAGTTTAGCAAATAAATCAAACACAGTAGGGGTTCTTTGTTCAGTTTCTTAACAAAAGCAATAGCATTTTATGCAACAATGCCTCTTAACTTTAAACAAGAAATAGTAGGCCTAGCTATTTCAAAACTGTTTGCAACTACCAAAATTTTACTCGTTAAATGTAAATATTTTAATGACCATTTTTGCGGAACACCCAATTAAGGTTTTAACAGTAAAAAATTGGCCATTATTTTACTTATCTGTTTCTACAGAAGCTTTAGCTATTTGCTCCCATGCAGCATCACAACATCGCGTTTGGAATAATCTAATAAACCATAGTTGTAGAGGCATGTAATACTTCTCTTCTTCCAACACAAAACTGATATGTAACTTTTGTTCTGATTTTGAGAGTGAACGAGGCATTTTAAAGCGTGACAAAGGCAAGAACAACAGTCTGCACATGGTGAATAATCATAAGCAACTAACGCCTGGCGATCAACATGTTTGGTCGTGCACGATGGGTTTCCTCTCTGATATAGTCATTTTCGCCTCGGTGGACGAGACAACTCGAAAAAGGCATTACTTTTAATGGATTAGTCGCCTGACGATCAGTCACGAGATTGGTTGCTTGGTCGTAGGCTACTGATTGCTTGGTTTTGGTTTCGTCTGTGGACGAAGGGCATAAGTCTCGTGCATGCGCACTGGCCACGGCCAGCCGCTGTTTGGAGTCGCTCATGTTTTACAAGAGTGTATTTTTGCTAGCTGAAAGTGTTACGACGGGGTTTTTAAAAGTGTTACACATAAAACTCAATAAGTGACTTTCCATCAGAAATAAGATTTCAAAAGGCCAAAGTATTTGCAAGCTAGTGAGTTGGCGAACTAATTTTAATGCCGTTTTTCTTTTGTCCAGGCATGACAAGAATTAATAAAATTATTCGTTTCAGTTATTATATCTTTGAAACAATATGGCATTTCCCAGAAAAATTACAAATTTCAAAGAAGATTGGCTTTGAGATGAAAGATTTGCGTCGTGGTTGAAACGACCTAAAACTGGAAGTAATCATGCCCGTTGTTCACTGTGCCAGAAAACGTTTTGCCACAGCAACTTGGAAAGAGGATTTTCTGTTAATAAAGAATGAATTGTGGCAAATCAAGCTGAGGAATCTCTCATAGCACAGAGTCAGATGTACGATTCTGTTGTTAATATTGGTGGTATTAAGAAGGTAACAATTACAAAGAATTTGATGCACACTGCCCGTAACTACAGATTTCGATACCAAGAAGCTGCAGAAAGAAGAAAAACAAACAGGATGCCGAAGAAAAAGCAAAAAGTGAGAAAAGTGGCAGCACAAATATACAAGAATTGGAGAGGAAAAAACAACTATTTATGCAAAGCATACGAACAGACATCAGTGCTACATTTTTTTTAATTCATGTATTTGATTCTTTGACCACTGAAGTGCCAACTGTAGTGATAATTTTGTAATTAACGTATATTTTATAATAGGTTCTAATTTTATTAATGTTTACGGCACAATCAATTCAAACATTTCTGTTGGGTTGTCAAACTATTTGTGAGCATAAGCTCAGTTCAGTGCAAGACTGAAGTGTTCTGTGACAAAAATGCATTTAGCAGTGACACAGTTGAGCTTTTTTTAAACGATACTGTATTCTGTCGAGACATCAAGGCAAACTAGACAGTGTTCTGCAGTGTCTTCTTTCAAAGTGGTAAGTGTAGGAATATTATGTGTGTAGATTTTGTGCATAATGTAATGATAACATTTGCCTGAATGTAGCCTTTGCTATAGCCTATTTAAAGGAAGTACGGTAAGTTTAAGTTTTAAAATTTTTCACAGCCTACGTTTAATATTTTTGCTGATTCTATAAGTACGAAGTTTTACATCACAATTTTATTTCACACTAAAACAATGTAAGCCTGTATTTTTCATATGTTCTATAAATAAATGTCACATGTAAATTTTGCGAAATGTTTTTAGTCAGGGAAAAAATTTTAATGTTCAGGGAAAACCTGGAAAAGTCAGGGAATTTCATTTCAACATTTCTGTGGCCACCTTGTATATCCCATGGTAACTATTGGTAATAAAATTAATGTAAAAAGTTACTGTCGCATATGTCGCAACGAAAATATTTTTGCCCAGAACTCGTACCAATAACATCATAAAACTATGTAACATACTACTACTACTAATGTACCGTCCTTTAAATATTTGTGATAATTGGGCAGAGACTGTTTGTAATCACACCCATTACTGCCAGATTTTAATTATATATTAAGTGTGTTAAAGTTGAAAATTTGCTTTGCTTTACCGTTAGCAACATGACCCTGTCACGAGATATCAAAAGATGTAGTGGCTATAGCTTGCTGAGCTTTGAACTGCGAAGCTGAGCTTGATACATGCTGTAAGCAGGCTGAAGAAATGATAAAAAACACTGTTTTGCGGCCTAGTGACTAGTAATCAATGACAGATATGAGTTATCACAGACAGGAAAAAGGTGGAGCTTTCCTGCCATAAATGGTTGATGGCAAGTTCAGTAACCGACAGTCAGCCCGAGGCGGCCGCTATGTCTACTCAAAACTACTATTGTAAGAAATGCAGCATCTTTATTCCATGAGCATCGGCAAAATGTAAACACGTAGTAGACCTAAGCAAGTTACATGGTTTGCAGCGACTTCGCTTCATAACTGTTGTATATCTGCAAGTTTTGTACTGTACTGTTTAAAACAGTGTACCTTTCCGAGTATTTACGTTCTTATTTATTACGAACATGTCAGTGAAGTTTGGGACCATTTTTTTATTGATCCAAATGACAAAAATTATGCTATTTGCCAAATTTGTCGAGCAATAATTTCACGAGGTGGCACTTAAAAAACAACAAACATGAAAAAACATCTTGGGTAACATACTGCATTTGTTGAAGATGCCAAGAAGAGAAAACTTAAATCAGCAAATAGAGACTTAAGACTTAACAACTCATGTACAGAAATCAACTACCTTGCCCGGCAGCAGTGGTTCATCGTTTTCATTACCTCTGCTAAAACTCAGTTATTATCAGCCATTTAATATCTTAGCACCAGCAGCAGCACTACTTTTGCAATAACCCAGTCATCTACTTATACAATACCTGACCCTGATGATCCCCAGGTCGTCAAGGCCTAGTGATAGTTACATAAGCCTTACCTGCCATTACTTGACAGCTGATTTTGAACAGAATATTTTCGTTCTCAACACACTTCTGATGAATTATTCCCATACTAGTTCTAACATTAGTAATGCATTAAAAATGCAGTTGCTGAATGGGACATTAATTTGCATCTACAAACAATTCCAATATATTGTATCACAGAAAATGCTGCAAATTTTCGCCTTGGTACAGGCTCAGTTTTCATACATAGATTCATTTACTCCAACTGGCAATACGTGATGCTAAAAAAGAATGTGACTATGTGAATACACTTCTTTCAAAAGCTACAGCAGTTGTACCCCACTATAGCAGGAGTTCTTCAGCAAAGGAAAGACTTCAAAAGGCAATGAAACAGACGTCACTGCCAGCTCGAGAACTGATTCATCATGTAGATACACGATGGTCAAGTGAACACGATTTGTTGGCTCGGCTGTATGAAGTGAGACAGGCAGTAGCAGTAGAATTAGCTAATTCGGGAAGCAACATTGAAACTTTGTCAGCACAAGAGTGGAGACTTGCTGGTGGTTTTATTGAGATTATGGGGCAACTAGCTGAAGCAACCGTGGAAATTAGTTGCGATAATTATCCCACGACATCATCAGTGATCCCTATTTTGCACTGCTTGAAATCATATCTTAGTAACTTCATTATAGCCCAAAAAGATGGTGTGACTTTTCCAATATGTCTAGACAAAGCATTGAAATCTCGGTTTAGCTTATATGAAACTGATTCAGTCTACTGTGTATCCATGTTGAGTGACCCAAAATTAAAAGTGCTTTAATTGACCAAGTTTTGGCTCTAAATACCCTTTCTTGCAATGCTAAGATGAGTGTGCTTACATATTTAAAAAAAATGTATTGTTATCATTACTATCTACTTCAGGCACTGGACTTTGGTCAAATTTTAATGTATTACCAAATGAAGCTCCAGAAAATGATTGTAGTGAAGAATTGAAGACATACTTATCTGAACCCAGGATACCAAGATCACAAAATCCATACAAATGGTGGAAGGAACAAGGAACACTAAGATTTCCAACAGTGTCGAAGGTTGCCCTTGAATACTTGGGTCTTCCAGCAACATCCGTTACCAGCAAGAGATTATTCTCTACCATTGGTAACATAGTTACGAGTTGGCGGGAAAATCTGTTGCCAGAGCATGTTTAAGAGCTACAATTTTTACATAGCAACTTAAAGAAAAATAACAATAAATAGTGACCCTATTTGGTTTGTAACAAATTATTTTAATTTTGTATGAGAGCCTCCTTTAAAGTGGTAAGTAATTTCTTCATTGTCATTTTATTTTGTCAAAGCACATTACTAGAAGAGATACTTGTCTGATCAGTAATTTTCTGTGTTTAAGAGCACAATTTAGAGTTTTTCTTTGTTACCGGTAAAGTCTAAATAGTTTTTTTAAAGTCAGTAATGCATGTGTGTATATGCAAAACAATGTAAAATATTTGTAATTTTTATTTTCTTCCATTAGGATTGTTTGTTAACGTAAGGGCCAATTACATTTTAAATCACCAACTTTAAATTTAAAATCATATTTTTATTTAGGACATTCATATTACTATGTTCATGTGCAGCGCATATAGTGATGGAAATTGATTAAGGCTGTTAGAGAATTCATTTCCAGAAATTTTTACCTGTATTCACATTTAATTTAAGATCCAAAAAATATCCAGTGTAACTTTCTTCAAACAATTCAGTTACTCAACAATTACCTGTGCTCACCTTCTATTCAAGATACAAAAAAACGTGCTTTTAAACATTAAAATTGTTTTCAGGTGAAATTCTTCTAATAATTTAAGGTTTCAATTATGTTTTAAGTGCCTTGTTTGAGAAATAATATTAGAAAGAAACTTTATAAGGTTGGTGGCAGTACTTAAAATCAAAATATTTGTACTGTAAATAAGTAGTAGGCTACTATACTACATCTCGAAAAATTATTCGAACTTCAATTCGAATTCGTGAATATTTAAAATATTCACATCAAACTGAAAAAGTCAGCTTTGCACAGCCATAGACCAAACCAACAGTCAAGAAATCCCTTGTCCAGCCAACACTCAAAGCATTTATGATGCAAACCTCACTTTTCAAACCTGGTGACTCAAAAGCTAAGTTGATAACCAAACACACTGGAAGAATAATATGCCTAGATAAGCAGCAGTTTAGTATTGTCGAGGAGAGACAGGGTTCGCAGAATTTGTGAAATAACTTGAGCCGAGGTATGTGATGCCCAATAGAAAACATTGTATATATCTGGTATCACTTTGAAAAATTAGTACATAGAAAGTGTCAAACAAAACTGACAAACGCAGAGTATGTGAGCCTCACTACAGACATGATGACTTCAAATAACATTGATGATTATATGAGTCTGACAGTTCACTTTATCGACAGCAATTTTGTTCTGAATCACCGTTGTATCGAGTTTATCCAGTTTGCTGAATTCTCACACACAGGGTCGAACATTTGCAGTTTTATTACAGAAACTCTAAAAGAACAGAATCTGAGTGAAAAGTGTGTTGTGAGAGACAATGTTAGAAATATCATAAGTGCCCTATAGACATCACAATTTCAACATCTCTCTTGCTTAGTGCATATGTTCCAGCTGGTTGTTAAAGATGGGTTACTTAACAACAAGAATGTAACTAATTAGACAGCAAAATGCCACTGCATCATTGGACATTTTAAAAACTCAAGTATGGCATGCAAATAACTGAAAAATTCTCAGTTTGTTCTTGATATAAAATAGCATGGTCATCCAAGAAGAACCCACGTCATGGAATTCAACGTTACGCATGTTACAACGCCTACTTGAGTAGAAGCAGGCAGTCACTCTAGCTGCAACTAAGCTCAATGTTATACCTGCCAACTTTTTAAAATGACCATCAGTAAAACTTTTCCAGAATGTCACATTTTTGCGTAAACTGCACGCGGCAATTTTTGTGCCAAATTATATCAGTCTCTATGTCTTACAAACTGTACACATAATAACATTTATAATATTTTAAAAGTTTATTTGTTTTTAAAGTAGGCCTTATCAAGATCTAAATATGCAAAAACAATTATTTGCCAAGTTATACTTTGAACAATTTCCTGTTCACTTAATCCTTTGAAAATCCATCATTCTTTTATAGCCTAATTCAAAATGTACACTTGGATCTTTAAACAACCTGTAAGCACGGTTACAAATATAAATAGTTTCACAAAGTTTGATATAAATCTCAAATAGTTTTGTTTATTTTATGGGGCATGAAATAGCCCAATACCAAACTGGATTGTGTTTTGAGTTACGAAATACCGTAAGGTAACATTTAGCTCTAGCTAAGGCGCCTTCAAAACGTACTTATGAAAATTCTTGTTTATTCTGCGATTTCCACGTAGGCCTGTAACCTCAAATAGTAGTTACAGTTAGGTGCTTCATACCATCTTCCATAAATTACCAATAAACGCTGCACAAAAATTACGCTAGTAGTAATTATGAACAGTTCGTTATCATATAAAATATTATTATTGTACGTATGCTACACAATAAGAGCAAATAATTTATCTTTCAAGTTCGCGACGGTATAAACACGCGCGCGATGCATTTTCTAACTTCAAAATTTCGTCGCATCACACGTTAGTTATACGTCATATTCATTACAACAGCGGAAAAATATTTTTAGTTTCAAAGTAAAAAATACAGCTTGCAAGCACACAGAAAAGCGCGGAATTGGACAATAAACAACACACTAGTCGTTTAAAAATGCCCAACAACACGCACATCGCCATCTTGTAACAGCCCATACAAGAAATTCTCCGATTGGCTGTTAGCTATAAAATACGCCAATAGGAAACCTGGAACAAAACACATACCGAATTTTGTTATTGGTTCCTGTAGTGTTCACGGTGACCAACTGCTGAACGAACAGTAAAAATGAATTTTACGAGTGTTTATGCACAATAGCAAAGCGAAACAACACCGTAAAACACGTTTCATGTTGGTACGTTTGCGCAAAACAAATTTGTCCGCTATTAATAATGGCATTAATGTACACACAACTGTCGAACATCCCGAAATCCGTAAAATTATGTTGTCTTCCGTAAAACCGTAAAACGTATGTACTTTCCGTACATTTTACGGACAATCCGTAAAAGTTGGCAGGTATGCAATGTGCCTGCAGAACTTTCAAATCGATGATGCCACGGCAGTACCACGTATCTGCATTTTTCGACTTTTTTAGGTAATCTATTTCAGATACACAGAATTTTGTTTTGCACAAGGTAAAACTGAACATCTATGTAGTAAATTTGTTTTTGTTAAGTTTTTTTAGGTTTGAGCAATACCACGTATCAGAAGTTGACTTGCAATACCTCGTATCTAATCAATTTGTTGTGCTGTCCTGTTATGGAAGTGAAATTTTGTGCACTACGAAATATTTTGACTGTAATGTTGAGTTTCAAATAAGAAGTTGAAAGGTAACAAATCTTAAAATGTTCTAGACATTAGTAGAACAAGTGACGATGTTTTATTTTCCCAAGTAATATTGATGGAAAATTTATATTAGTGTTAGTAAAAAACAAATCAGATACGTGGCATTGTTGGTACATTGATGATTATGAATATGTCAGTTACGTGTTTTTGCCATTAGCATTATAGTAGTTGTTTACATATTTTTTCAGGGTAATTATGGCGAGCAGGGCACAAAAACTAGTTCAGCTAGCGAAAAATAATAATGCATCATGTTCTAATGAACAGCCCTCTACAAGTTTCGAGGAATATGTGTGCTCCAAGACTGATGATGTAAACAGCTGCAGCAATGCCAATGACATTACAACAGTGACTCGGTACCATGAATGTGGAACAGACAGTTCAGAAAACAACTTGGTTGTGTTTAGTGATTATGACATAATGTCTGCACCAATTGTAGTGATTAATTC
>PNEQ01131419.1:0-26327 GCA_003012365.1 Medauroidea extradentata
TGTGTGTGTGTGTGTGTGTGTGTGTGTGTGTGTGTGTGCGCGCGCGCATACTATGGTGGTACCGATATTCTTCAGTACTAGGCCTCAACAGTTTTAAAATATATGTAAACTGATCAGTTCTCACAAATGCTCCGGTCTCAGCGGTGAGCTACTCTTATCTCAGGGTTTCGTGGTATCGAAGGTTGGACCCATGTAGAACGGTAGTCAAATACATGGTTCAATCAACAGCCCATATTTATTACCTTTTTCCACAAAAACTCACGCAACCGCATTTACATCGGCACGTACAATCTTCTTGTACATAAACATAAAATTAAATAGAAAGATAACTGAAACAAAATGAAACCAAACTCAAAAGAAAAATAGCACGTGGTGAACTAAATCATAACCGATAGTGGGCCTGCCACGCGGTCGGTATCGCCGTAAGTTTACATCAAATGGAAGGAAATAAGTTAATAAAGAGAAATGCCAGCAAGTCTTTTTACCGCCTTCCATCGCGGCCCCAGGGCTTTTGTTCGTGCCCCTCGGCTTACCACATGCTAAAACTAGCGCACTGCAACACACGTCCGGCTTCCTCGACAGTCAAGAACAGAGTGACCAGCTACGGCAACCCCAATGGCGTCCCAAGATACCATGGCGGCCTACCTTCCGGTATAATGTTCTATAACGTTCTAGTAAGATCAAATAACGGTCTGGATACAAAATAAACAAACTAAAATTACCGAAAAATCGACAAAATTCTGCTGAGCATAAAGACGTATTTTACTGCATAATTATTACAATATCAAAAATATTAAATAAAGTCTTGGCATCGGACATTGCTAGCCGTACACCTTGTAGTACCCTCTGTGAACCCCTATCGGTGTCGCCCCCGCGGCCTTATGGCCGGGCTGGCCGAACTCATCTACACATCTTTAAAATAAACACCAAAAACTTTCCAACTGCACTAACTTTTGAAGAATAAATTTCTCGTAAAATTTCTAAGAGTCGCCGATATCGTTAGTCCCGAGGTAACTAAATTTGTCACCCCCCCCCCCCAATAAAATAAATTTAAGTGTATTTTTTTCTAATATTTATGTAGAACAATTACCAACTTGAAAAAAAGTTTTCATTGAAATTATATTTTAGTACGATGAAAAGGTGTCTTCCAAATAAAATAGTATCATACAATCCCCCACCGTGACGTGCGAGGCAGAGCGGCGCGCTCAGTCTGGTTTCATGCAAGTCTACACAAGACATACATATTTATTTTAAATTCACGTGCAGTCATGAAAACAGAACTCGTAATAATTCCAATTCCAGACTTGAGAACACATTATTTAAGGGCGCCGTCTACCCGCGCGTGAGAGGCTCAAATGCGGCGGAGCAGTAAGGTCGACCTTGAAGCGCGCATCAAATGTCACGTCGCCTCAAGGAGCCAAACGCTGAACTAGCGTGCAAGGTTCCCGCTGAATCGTTTTTGCTATGGGACTTTCAGCGACAACACTATCATTTTATCTTACGCGACAAAAGGAAAAGAGTCGCTCTACAGGTCTATAATATTCAGAGTATCGTGAAAATGATTACTCTTACATAAAAATCTCCATCAAAAGTCCCGATTCCGTCACTTTCACACTCAAAAAAATACTTGTTAGGAACGATAACAGTTAATGGCAAAATTATATACCTGTACTAAGATCCTTAAATGCTTTTCGTACCCTAACTGCGTGACAACATGTTGAATGGTTTTCGAATGAAATCAGGATTGTTACAGGTCTGCGCGCCTTTTCACGATTCTAGTAGACGGCGCCCTTAACATTAAAATATTACAATGAGAAAACTTATCACTAGCAATTGCATCCAGATGCGGTTTTCTGTTACTGTACTGTTTCGCCAGGCCCAATAGCGGTTTTACATTTAGAAAGTGGGTTTTATAGGTGATATCCTGTTCAGCAAAATTATAATATTTAAATTATTTAACCAAATGACTTTCTTAGGAGATTATTAAGCTTAAGACAATATAGAACTCATATTGAAACAATTACTACTGTCTTACAATTGTATAAACACTAGCAGTTTAATCATCTACAGGCAATGGTTTAAAGTAGGATGACCGGGCAACACACTGGGGCTTTGAAATTAAAAAGGCATCATCACTGCCCTACATCTAACTGAAGCTAGGCTGACCAGTGCTTGGTTCTGAAGTGCCAGTAACATTAGCTAGCATTATTTATGCAAACAATTAAACATTTACAGGGACTCTAAGCAAAACTATAGATACACAACTGACTTATTGAAAAAGTATACCCCAAGCGCAGGCTGGTCGCTTCACAATACATACATACATGCACATGTTGTGTGTGTATCAGTGAATATTAATTTTAGTTGTTTTGGTTCAATTTGTTGTCAAATTATTGTTTTTTCATAAAGATGTATAATTTGTTATGTTCTTGTTGTGCCCTTTGGGTCTTTGTTTTATATTATTTTAATTTTTGACCTTTTGTGTTTTTTCAGACAGTTTTTACTATAATCGTACACATGCATTTAGACGATTATACCTTTAATGCATTAAATGACAAGAATATTGGCACGTTGTACTTCTGCAAATATGATAAGCATATAGATACATAATATTAATGAAAATATTACCATATCTGAAGTAATATGTTTATGTTGTTAACACTAACAATGTTGTGTATGTATGGTTGTAGGACCAGAGAAAAAGTCTCGCATTCCAGATGAAGAGGCAAACATGATCACGGCTTACCACGAAGGTGGGCACGCTATTGTGGCTTACTTCACCAAGGATTCGCACCCTTTGCACAAAGTCACGATCATTCCCCGAGGCAGCTCTCTTGGACACGTGAGTCAAGATATGCTTATCAGACACATTGAAAGAATTTGTCAAAATGCTTAAAGCCTTTAGTTCATTGTGTATCTCCATGATTTCCCAAAATTGCTCCAGGTGAATGCTGGGACATGTGATCCCGAGCCGCAAAAACAACGTTCATGGCGCAAGATATCCTGTGTGAACCATTATACATATTGAAATCTGGGTATTATTAATATTTTGGGCAAGGTTGGATCTTAGATTGCCATTGTACGAAATTCCGATATGAGTTATATTTTCTTAATTACATAACCTTGAAAATAACAAAGTTTAGTAGACGAATAATAAATTTTCACCGAAAATGAAAAACCAAAAAATGTTGATCCACAACACATTTGTGTAGATGAGTTTGGAAACTGCGGGATGCATGCAGAGGCAACCACAGATGCAAAATCTCTCCCGCCGCAAGACTCGTAACAGACCTTTCAAGAAGAATTTGGTGCAGGTTAGAGACAATGTAGTTCAGGCTTCTGCACACAGATATTCATTACAGTATCACATAGCCGGTGCCGTGCGTGTTGGAGCTAAGACACTAATAAAGACTGGGTATGCTCGTATGTCATTTTTAGTCGGACTGCACAGCCAGCCAGCCAGCAAATACATGCTTCAAGCGCGCAGGAAATGTTTGAAACTACACTCATCATAAATCAAAAACCACCGTGCCAAAAGACGTCAAACTTTTACTGTGTGATTATAGATTGCCAATGACAGTACCCGCTAATTTTCCTTGCATAAATAATTTAACTGTGTAAAAAATATTTAAGCAATGTCCTGTGCTCCGTCCATTAGAAAATGCAGAACAAAATAAAGGAAGAGACAAACTTTCATGTTACTGGACCAGCAACGAAAAGAAAGGGAGAACTTTGAATTTATTTTTTATGCCCCACTAGATTTAATTTTTATGCCGCACTCAAAGAGTTCTGTGACACGCAGTTATTTTGGCGGCAGGTAGAAGACGAAGAATATTTGAGACCTCACCCTCGCTTCGTCCACACAAAATTGATAACGGTAATACGTATTATACATTTGTTACAAATTTTTTTGATTTTGTGTAATCTTGAAATAATTCATACCGTATTTTCCATCGTTAAAGACGACTATTTTTAAATATTTTTGGCCTTCAGATATGTGCAAAAATTTTTGGTAACCTAAAAATCGTTTGAAAGTTAAGCTGTAAGCTGTGGAGTTCTATGATGTTTCAAGGAATTGCGTTTTTCGTCACAAATGAAAACGAGTGCCCTGTTTTTTAAATAAAATTTGCGGTACAAAATTTTGATAAGTGTCATTCATAATAAAGGACAATTCCTCGCAGCAAAGCGTTGATCGATACAGCTGGAGCGCGTGCCTAGATACTTTGTCTCGCCAGCCTACAACTCTCGGGCGGAGAAAACAAGGATCTAGGTCCGCATGCTTACATCCTTTGTCTCGCAAGCACAAAACTCTCGGGTGTCTATCTAGTACTAGGCTGGCAGACAACAGTGCACAAGAATGTGATTACCTTGCATGCAGCTTTTGTACCCCTGCGTTGCCATGTATCGTGCGGCGTGCCTCAGTCCGGTGTTGCCAAGTTGCGCACAGCTGCCGGCAACTGATGATGCCGGGTGCCGCCGTGCATTTCCTTGGCTCTTGGGTGCCCAGAGGGCAGTAGTAGCCAATGTTATGTTATTCGTTTATGTGTCTACTATGATGTTTATATGACGGTAATAAATGCATTGAAAATATTTAAACTGAATTTTTAATGTTTCTGGCAAAGGAAAAAAATATTTTTGTTAGGAATTTCAAAATTAGTAATTTACTTTTTTTCAAGATTTTGTATCTTCGAAACCATGACTCGTCATATATGCGAGGTCGTCCTATATGCTGGCAAATATGGTATTAAATGATTTTATGATTACAAATAATTAAATAATATGAAATAAATGCATTTATGTTATTTTCAATTAGGTGCTTTTATTGTTTATGTTGCAGAGCAAATAGAACACATGTTGTACAGTTCATAAGTCTATATATAATATACTTTTAAGATATCGGTCTATCAACAAAAGCACATAAATTGTAAATTTTTGTTGTTAATTATTGAAATAAATGACCTGTTTCTTTTCTGTACTGAAAATATGGTAAGCTGAGGTCGAAACCAGATGTTAATTTTTTTTATCTGGATTATTTACGCACTTGTAGCAAGTTTCATATAAATTCATCTCGTGAAATAAGAATCCATAAATATGTTTTATTTAAAATGACACTACAAACTTTTTATTGCATTATGATAACATATTAAATTTTGTAACGGACAAGGAATCAGTGTTTTGTACAGTTACAAACCTAAATTAAGAAAACAATGAGACAGATCATAATAAATTGCAATTTACGACAGTAAAACGTGTCACAATGTTCAAAACTGTAAAACAGGGGTAATACACATCTTGTTACTCAACAAGTATGTTATTTTTTATGTTTTGTGATTTTGCATTTACAGGGTTTCTACACGTCTGGAAAACAGGGAAAACCTGGAAAAGTCAAAGAAAGTGTTTCTGGTCATTGGAAATTCAAAATTGTAGAACAAACTTTAGGCTCAGCAATATAATTTTTCAAGCTTTCGAAGCCATTGTCTAGCTGACCAGTGCTTGGCCTCTGGGCTGGCGCTGCATCTTCATGGTTGCAGGCTTAGCCATTGATGTTTGGACAATTGCACAGCCATTCACTATATGAAATATTATCTTAGCAATTCATTTTTACTTCCAATTAATTAACATTTGGATAGTGTTATGCATCAATAGACTATGCGCCAGTTTTAAGTTACAGTAGAACCCTGTTATAATGTTTCTCAAGGGACCCAAAAAATGTTTACATTATAAATGAGAAAACATTATAAGAGGGTAGTTTCCTATTATAAAGCAGTTTTAGGGACCAAATGAAGGTAGCATTATAACCAGGAAAACATTATAAGCGGGAACGCTATAAGAGGGTTCTACTGTATCAGTAAAACATGCTGTACGTTTTTCGGATTTGAAATTGTCTTTCGAAAAGTATAATAGTCCTGTAAATCCAGTATTCATAATCATAGGATGTAGGGATAAAATACTGTTTATAAGACCATTTCAATGTAGAAAAATATTTTATACCAAACTAGAAATTGGCGCTTGGTCTATTGATGCATAACACCGTCCATTTATTTCCGTTCTCTGGAATAGGGTAGCTAAATTTGATACAGGATAGCTTTTCATAGTACATTTACAAACATCAGAGTTTCTAGAACTAGTTTTCAATAAATTACTTGCAAATTAAATTTATTTGAACATCTTAACTTTATTTATTGTGATTTTTAACGCCACATAAAAGAATGGAAATTCATAATTTACATCTGGAAAACCTGGAAAAGTCGAGGAAATTTTATCCGGAAATTCTGTAGCAACCCTGGTTTAATGTATGCAATATTAGTGATAACAATACATTTCTACAGTATGAAATCCAATGAGCTACATCACAAAATTCATATAAGTTTCTTTACAAATTATAGGCCAGTTAAACGCACAAAATGGCTAGTATTTATAAGAATTTCTTGATACATACCTATACACACTCGTACAGTTGAAAATTGTCCTTTGCATGCTTACTTTTATCTACAATTAGCTTTATACTGTAAATACCATTTTTCATTTAAAACAGAAGAAAGTTCTGTAAATGTTTCAGTTTTTTACTGAAACCCATAATAATAGCAAATACTACTTACAATCTGCATATTGGAAATGTGGTTACTTTTGAAAATTAAGATGTAGGCACTGTTTCTTCAAAACTTCTCATACATATTATGGAGAACTTGATAAACGATTAACTTTTTCCCTTATAGATTTTTTTTTTTTTTTTTTTTTTTTTATTACACATTACATTAAAATCAAAATTCATTGGCAATGTTTCACCAAATTTCTTTTTACATCATATTGAGTACTAGTGGCAAAATTTACACTGATTCTTAGTGATATATTTTACATAAACACTCAAACTAGTTAAATAACTTAATCATGCAGTGTTGAATATTAACGTGCCCAAAATATTATGTTTCAAAACACTGAATGTAAAAAAAGACAAGCTTACTGTATTTTTTTTTTTTTTCTAATCTGTCTTTGATTTAATTTTATAGATTTTTCTAAATTGTGTTACGTACTGATAGTACAATTAATTTAAAGGTACGCGAATTTCGTGTAGAAAAAGTTAACACGTTTTCTTGTTACCTGCAAAACTTGTAACAGGAATATTCAACATTTTGAAAGATACACAATTTATATCTCTCTTTATTTTAAAGACGAAGTGCCGCGACATGCATTTTTTCGGTGCAATTTTATAAAAAAGTGTATTTTTTGTTTTAAATTTCAGAAATTTGGAACAGATACCGTACATATTCGTGTATAGTGCGCACCACGATTTTTACAAGTTTCAGGGAGAAAAAAAATTCTAGATATGTAAAGAAAAAACAAGGGAGTAGGAAATGGTGAAGCTGCGTGAGGGAGGCATCTAATTATGGAGCCAAGGGGTAATGGAAGGAAACTATGGCTTACAATGAAAAAAAAGAGAGATGAAAGATAACATTTACACTGGCTAAAGTGTGCAGACAGAGAGGGCGTGTGGTGTGCAGGGTGTTTGGATGGTGGGGGTGGGGGTGGCGTGTGGCTTGCCTCCCATGTCAGCTATCATCTATAAATAGCCTTCCAAGGTCGCTTGCTGGCTGGCTGTCAGGCTACAGCCAGCCCACTACCACCCCTCTTTCTTTGCTGTGCCTACCCCCCCCCCTCCCCCTGACCAACACACTGTGCCATGACAACAGAACTCAGGACTGTGGCTTGGGGTGGCGACAAGCTGGAGGCAGTGAGGCCCCGACCACCACCCTTTGAGGAAGGGAGAGAAAGAACAGTGTCACTTTTTTTTTCTTCCTTTCTTTCTCCACGGAAATTGCCACCTATTAACTTTTGTTTCTGTCACGTCAAATTGCAGAGCAGCGTACTTCGTAACCAACAGTTTAAAGCTAGTAAACTTCTGGCAATCATCAGACAAGTTTTTAACCCACATATTGTGTAAGCACTAAGCAACACTTTGAACAGAAATGTGGATAAGTAGAAAGACAAAAACGAAGCTTATAACAGCATTAGTTACAGCAGGGGTGAGGGTCAAAATAAAGAAAGGGAAGAGTAGTAATGATGGAGGAACCAGGTGTTCAGAACATGGGAAATGTTGCATGTGGATGTGTTTGGCCCATTAGTCAGGTCGAGTAAAGGTAATGTATACGTCTTGGTGGTCGTCAATGTATTCTCTAAATTCACCTTACTTTTTCCTTTACGGAATGTGAAGACTCTTGGGATAGTGAAAGTTATGGAGGAACGGGTCTTCGGCGTTTTTGGACCCCCGGTACAATTGGCCTCGGATAACGCCTCCTATTTTGGATCCTACATCTTTAAGGACATGTGTTATCGCTGGGCGATTAAACACATCACCTCGAGTCCTTATTTCCCCAAAGGCAATATTACCGAAAGGATGAATCGTAATTTGAAGATTTCTTTGGCGTCCTTTTATCGGGAAAATCAGGCACAATTGGACGAGGACCTGAATGTCGTCAATTTAGGATTTAACTCGGCTACGCACTCGGCCACCGGCGAATCCCCATTTAAAATCATGTATGGGAGGGAAGCGTTACATCCCTTGTTAAATGTTTGGGGTGTTCCTGGGTTGTGTGAAGAGTTGAGTGAGAAGACCAGAGAGGACATGTTGAAAAGGGTAGTCATCAGGCTTAATAAAGTAAGAAACACTTACCAGAAAAATATTAATGCAGGCAGAGTATCATCGCCCTTTTTGATGGGAGACTTAGTCATGTGTAAAAGCTTTAAACTCCCTTCTAAGTCAAGGCAATTGGGTAGTAAGCTGCTACCGTATTATGAAGGACCCTTTCGAGTGGTAAAAATCTTGGGACCCAACACAGTGTTGCTGGGATCCGTCAAATCAGGGAAACATGTAAGGAAAGCGCACGTCTCTCATTTAAAGTGTTATACTGGGGATGCATCCATTCTGACTTGTGCGAGCTGTAGAGAGTGGGACTGCCCTGGCCAGCAGGAGTACCCCGGATCGGACTGAATAAGGGGGGTGGGGTGATTTGTGCCCCTGATGCCCGTTGATGGCTGTGTGCCGACGCCTTTGTGCTCTACTTGTCCCACTTGACTGCGTGGTCTCGGTCCCTGCCTTCCCCTCCACTCAACCTAGAACTGACGTCCATCGGCGGAAGAGGGGGGTGAGGGGAACGGCGGGCGGATCGACGACGGGCCCGGAGCTGGGTCAGAGTGTGATGATCAGGAAACCGAGGCAGGAGCGTGCTGGTCGCTGCTCGGCTGGTGGTGTTAATGCGCAACGTCTTCCGCGAAGATTAAGTTGTTCAATACTGGACTGTGACGTTTTCTGGTTATTGATGGCCGCGCCATCTCGGGGAGGCATGCATACTGGAATTGCAGAGACGTATAAGGCCGGTATTTCACCGAACTTTTCGGTGATCATTTTCGTTCTAGAAGCAAGGTAAGAAGATTAGATACTTTAGCGGTGCGGCGGAATTAGATACTTTACGGCGATGGATTCTCCTCTCGGAAGTGTGGCAGATGCCTAAGTATTATTTGGAAGCATTAAACCTACGGCATTTTCGTTTGGAGGCCTCCTAAGCATTAAGTATTTGAACTTTTCTGGACAGTGAACTTGTCGGTCTTCCGTCGGGCATTCGGGGTAGTCCTGCTCTACTTTTCATATTGTGTTGAGTTTGTAGGATTAAGGCGTTTAGACATTTGAACTATTTGCATCAGTAGCCAGTTGGTACCGTCAAATTACCGTCAAATGGACGACGATGGACATTTAGTTGATTAGTGGATTATTGTATGATATTGAATGGATTTATTGTGAGTTGTAGGAAAGGGATGTTAGGATATTAGTGTAACTTTTTATGTCTGTGTCTTTGATCCTATGTATATTTTTGATTTTTGGAGAATCGGGTTATTGGTATTAAATTATTGAGCATATTAGCCTACAACTCAGATATTGTTTATTTGCGTAGTGTTTCAAACTCCACCTTTTTTTTCTCCCACCCCTGAATTTTTATCAGTTGTTTTGGAATAAAAGTGCGGATTATACACGAGTAAATACGGTACTTGTACTATATGTACAATTTTCTTTTAAGAAATTTATCTTGACATTTTGTAAAATACTTTGCATTGGAAAATCAGATTCATCAAGTCGCGGTTAGGTTTGTTCAGACATTTTTTTATGAATCCTTGAAACGGGCAAATTTTGCACAACCTACCTGTCACAATGCAATAATTTTACATTTGCTTTGTTTTAATTCAATATAATATCCAGTTCAAAAATATTATATGAAAGCAAAACTCAATTATTCAAGATGGTGACCATTGCACCCCCTTAATATGAAAACTAGAACAGCCATTTTTATGTTTGTCCACTTTTGAGAATTTGAGTTTTTGTGCTCCTGTTTCACCACAATTGTATGTAAATAGGCCATGTGTGACTTGTAATATCAAACGTTAATTTTTGTAAATTAATGATTACCTATACATTGCATTGTCATATTGGGCGGAAAAAATAAAAAGTAAAAATTGTGGACTGTACCGAGTTTCGAAATACATTCAATAACACGTCTGCAAATTTGCAACCAAATGGCTTTTTGTGTACTATTAGGCATGAATTTAAGCATTGAAAGCCCTGCAGCAGTGGTAGTATATGTACAATTTGGTGCTGAGCATCAGGCCATTGTAAGTTTTAAATGTAAGCAAGCAAGGAAAGGCCAGTAAATCACTCACAATACTATTATATACACGACTGAGACAGCTAAGAGTGAGTCAGGAGAATCTGATCTGTATTCCATGTTGATTATAAAGAGCCCGCTGCGACTGCGAAAATATTCTGTGTTCTATATGCCGTAAAAATAACTGTGTGTCGCGGAAATCTTCGAGTGGGACAAAAAATTAATTTAGAGTTTTGTATTTCTTTATTCCGCTAGTACAATAAAAGTTTGTCTCTTACTACATTTTGCCCTGCATTTTCCTGTGGACGATGCAGAGGAGATTGTTTAAATAATATTTTAACAATAAAATTATTTACAAAAGGAAACTTAACAGTTACCATCATTGGCAGGATAGTCTATAATTACATTGTAAAAAATTTGAAGTTTGGTTTTTGGTAGACGTGTTTAGTTTGAGTGTTTCCTGCACGCTCGAAGAGTGTGTTCACCTGGGCCAGCTGCGGACCGACTAAAAATGGCGGACCGGCATACCTAGTCTTTAGTGCCCTATGGATATAGTCATTATTTACTTTACAGAAGATCACTGTTCCGAAATCGGAAGAAAATGCTATAATGGGTGGCAATAAAACGTGCTTTAAGAAGAACGGCAATTATTTCTTATTTCTACATAGTGGAAAAAAAACAATGAGAAGGCACTCTCAGTGGGTGGAAAAATTGAAAGTGCCGTATTTGTCGGCATATAGGACGACCCCGCATATAAGACGAGTCATGGTTTTGAAGGTACAAAATCTTTAACAAAAATTAAATTACTAATTTTGAAATTCCCGACAGAAAAATATTTTTTTCCTTAGCCAGGAACATTAAAAATTTAGTTTAAATATTTTCAATGCATTTATTACTGTCATAAACATCATAGTAGACACATAAACTAGTAACATTGGCTTCTACCGCCCTCCGCGCGCCCAAGAGCCAAGGAAATGCACGGCGGCGGCCAGCGACCCATGCCGGCATCTTCAGTTGCCTGCCGGCAGTTGTGCGCGACTTGGCAATGCTGGACTGAGGCACGCCGCGCACTACATGGCAACGCCGGGCAACAACAGCTGCTTGCAAGGTCATCGCATTCCTGTGCGCTGTTGTCTGCCAGCCTAGCACTAGACGGTAGACACATGAATGTGTGGTACGGTACCTAGATCCTAGTTTTTTCCGCCCGAGACTCTTGTGCTTGCGAGACAAAGGATGAAAGCATGCGGACCTAGATCCTCGTTTTCTCCGCCCGAGAGTTGTAGGCTGGCGAGACATCGGCACGCGCTCCCATCAATCGCCGCTTCGCTGCGAGGAAGTGTCCTTTATTATGAATGACGCTCATCAAAATTTCGTACCGTAAATTTTATTAAGATAAACGGGGCACTCATTTTCATTTGTGACGAAAAACGCAATTCCTTGCAACATCATACAACTCCACAGTTTATAGCTTAGCATTCAAATGATTTTTGGTTACCAAAAACTTTTGTACCCTCATATAAGACGAGTAGCAATTTTTGAGGGCCGAAAATATGTAAAAACTGTCGTCTTATATGCCGTCAAATACGGTAGGCCTAAGTAGACAATTTTTATAATTGAAAATCTTGGTTTATATCAAATTACATATATAGAATTGGAATCGCATGACTAGTGCGGGGAGAGGAAAGAACCAGCCTATAGGAGTTAGCCTCACATAATAAAAGAAAAATGGTATTTGTTTTTACCATAATTAATTTTAGTAGTACACCCAGTGAAACAATAGAAAATGATAATCAGTTCTAAATTAACAATTGTAATTATTTATGTAGAAATAAAACCGGCAATGGTGAACGACTTCTGCCTTCAATTGGCGGGGCTGTTCTAGAGATGCCTCTCTCTCATTGGCCAAACAACCAAGGACTGGAAAAGCAGTGGCTGGGTTTTGGTGTGTGTGAAAGAATGCGGAATAGAGATGTCGGTCGGCAGGGATGCTGGCTGGAGAGACCAAGTGCCACGTGTAAAAGTTATTCTTCAATATATCACAAGATTTAGGAATTTTAAGCGTTAATAAGTCAGGGCTGTTGCCTGCTGACGTCGACGGCTTAGTAAGTTGGCCGTGGTGGTCGAGAGGTCAGACCTCTCACTTTGCACCAAGGCGATCCGGGTTCGATTCCCGGCGGGGTGGGTCCCCGGATTTTCGCATGTGGAATCGTGCTGGACGATGCCGCTGGTCGGCTGGTTTTCTCGGGGATATCCCGTTTCCCCCGCCCTTTCATTCCGGCGCTGCTCCATACGCCATGTCACCCCCCGCCAGCGTTAAAGACCTCAATGTTGAACGCTGATCGAAAATGTCTCACTCACTCATGACGGCTTAGTTACTTAATCCTTCTAGACGGTTAAAAGAAAGAGGAATATTTAAACACGTTGGAGGGCTAGCATCTAGACATAATTACAACCACGCAATAAAATTTTATTCGTACGAGTTATTATGGTGAAAGTCCCATTTAGAACAGTAGGAAGTCTACCACAAGTACATGAAAGAGTAATGGACTGAACTTTTAACTACACCACTTTTCAATAGTATCTGAAATTAGACAGTCACATGCTGAAATCTTGAGGAAGCGCATCTTGTAAAGCCAACATAATGAGTGTGTGTGGAATACAGCAGCAGATTGATGTAATGAAACTTTTTTAGTGTACTTACGTATTCTTAAATTTTATAAGAACCCATTTTTATGTGTTAAGCAATGACTGGTGCGAATTATTTATTGGAAAATAAACAGGAATAATTATTTTACTTTTCTTATAACATAAAAGAGTTTACTATAAGTATTATTCATTGTACCTAGTAGTAATGAGATGCATCCTGTTGGTGAACGTGATTATCTCACTGTGCTTGTAATTAAATTATATATTATGATATTATACTGACAGGTTACGTGTAAAAGTGTGTGATGTCACCATGTGTTAAACCTACAATTTCCAAAGCCTAAAAAAAAATTACTCGTTACTGATGTATATGTGGAATATTTGTCTAAATTGAAAGGTTACACAAACAGGCTACAATTTTAAAATAATTTTGGATAAAACATGATCAGGGCATAAATCTAGTTCAGTTGATAAGTATAATGTTGTGCCTCATTATAATTACAGACTTCCTTCTTTTATTAAAAAAAAAAACTAGCGACCCGGGTAGCACTATTTACGTATAGCCAAGTATTGAAGTCTATTCATTGACATGCCACACACTTTCAAGTCTCTATCCTTCTTAATATGTACTTATATTTATATATTATTATTAATAATTAATTTGTAACAAAAATATGATACAAAACTGGCAAAAAAAACATTTCTGTTGATCTGTTTGCTACCAAACTTCACAAGATCACCCGCTGGGCTAATATGAAGATTGCCTTAAAATTTCATTAAAATCGCTCCAGCCGATTTATAGTCGGTAGGTAACATACATACACTCAAAGATTTTTATATACGTATAAGAAGATTAATTAGAAAAGTAAATAGTGATATTATTTGATTAAAGATGCATAACGTGTTAATTATTGTATTTTTTTTACTTCGGTGCTGATTCACAATTATTAATACTAACATAATTTTTTCTTACTGCTTATCTTTGTTTTGTTCCTTGTATATGTTCGCTTTTGTTTAAAACCGAAAAGGTAATTTGACGACTAAAAGGGAGGAAAAGGTCAAAATGGGATTTTATGTTAGCCTCAATAATTTAGTAACCCAATAACATATGATATTTGTGTTATATAAATTGGTGTACATAACAGATTGTACTATTTCATGTCCAGCCCCTAAGTCGGTAAAAATTTGTGGGAAAAATAAAAGAATTAAGAGTGATTGAATGTGCAGTTTGGTCACCAATACTTTCCTCAACAGATCCTTCTACCACACTCACTACATGCTCACCACCATCACCAGCTATACTTTCAGTAGGTTTACCTGCAACAGCTGTCATGCTTTTAAGACCTGGTTATCACTGGTGCCATAACCTAGACAAGATGTGTTATTGATTGACTTAACCAGCATTTATCCACTTAAAATAAACAACAATGTTTACATTACTAATTTCTTTTTTCTCTGTAATTTAACACATTAAAAAAAACTTACTAATACGGTGCACAATTCGGCTCACCCCTGTTACCTACCCGCACTGGTAAACACTAACCTGTTGCTGTCTATTGGCTTCTCTCTTTATTTATGTTACATTAAAGATCTTCTACTCAGCCATTTTTTCTTTCTTTTCTGACGTGCCCTAAGTTCTGCTCCTTTCCTTCGGGTACCGCCAATGATGTCCAACTGCTACTGCTGCAGCCCTCATACTGCCGCCATTCCAGAAGGTGTTAAGGTCCCCCCCCCCCCCCCTCTCCGAGGTACTTAGATTCCCTCAGGTCTCTATTCCTCTGTGCCAGGTGTAAAGGGAGGGTGGGGGGGCTCTGCTGTTTTTAAATGATGCAGAGGTTCAAAGAAATGCTGGAACTGCTCCTTTTCTCTGGCAGCCACTTTTTTTTTTATTAGAAGTAGTGATGATGATAATGATACCTGGATAGCAGTGGTGTTAATTAGTAAATAATAAATAAGATAGAAAAATATCAGCTTTTATCTTTTATTGATCTCTCATCAGTAGAACTTTACAATTGACACTACCGGCTATACATTCCGATGCGATGCCAGAATTCCATGGCTGTTAATGCCACAAGTGCTTGCCCAGTGTTACGTCATTCGGATCTAACTAAATACTGTGACTTGCCGTTTGCATTCAATAGAGAAACATAGCCCAAAAGTGTCTTATCTACACTTGTTATGAACTGTGCTGTTACAAGCACCTAAAACTTGGTACAAAAACATTAAAAAAGTGCTTGCAGGCACCCTTCTACTGGCGAATCCGCCCTCTAGGCTTCACAGCCCCTCTCCAGCGCCTGACACGTCCAGTCTCTCCCTCCATGACGCCCCAACTAATATTTACTTGCCAGCCATATCCACGCAACCATCAACTAGCTCTGACGTATGACGATTATCCTCTCCTGGGCGGACACCCGGACTTACTCGGCCGAGCAGCGGAGTGATATCGTGGGGTCCAAGTTGCTTGAAAACAGGTTGACTGACATTTATATGGAAAGGAAATTACATAACTCAGTTACTGATAAATTTGCACACCGTTTTATCACACAATAACAGCTAAATATTCATTCATTATTTTCATTAATTGGGGACATGCTGCGTCATCAAACTGTCGTGGAGCACCACCTTTCCAGTGTGTGGTTGCATAAGGCACTCCCCCCCCCCCCCCACGAACATAGACCACGGGCTCGCTGACCAAGCTGTATTCTAACACGTCTCTGTACGTACCGCCAAGCTTCGGAACTCTGACCTGCCTGCCAGATTAATCACATCTCGGATGAGGCCAACTTATTGTCTACTTGGAATTTTGGAAATCCAAATGAAGGAAAATACAGGAAAAGTTACTTAGAAAAGTTGTTAAAAATTAAATTATCTGTGTAAATCAAATAGAATTTACGTGTAAATTTTACTACTGTACTTTCAAACTTGCCTTAGCAGTTAAATTTTGATTTTGAATAAAATTTTAATGTTGATTTCTCTACTAGCGTCCTCAATTTATATGTTGGATCGTGCAGTATAAATCCTTACATTTGATTAAGTTGGCATAGTTAAATTGTTACAAACCAAAAAAATTTTAAACACCTATTTCTATAAAAAAAATTTTAATCACTATATGATAAGGAACTGAGTATGGGCTATGTGCCAGTGCACGTCACATTACATGGTTTCGGGTGGTACAAGATAAATATGGCAACATGTGCAACATTTGGGATTTCCAGGTTTTATGTTCAATGGAAAGGCCGTACCGTATTTACTGGATTGTAGGCAGACACTGAATGTAAGCCGACCCGTAACTTTCAAAACTTTGACGAAAGAAAATGTATGACGCCAATAATTATAAGCCGAATTTTAAAGGTCCCGCGCACGGAATGATATTATTAATGACAGTTTTACGTTCCTTTAACCACACTGGTCTTTAGAGCCGACGATGATTTTTCTTCTGCCTACCGGACAGACACAGTTGAATGAAAGAGCTTGGCGCGAAGTACGGTAGGTAAACAAATGGGCGTGCGAGACAAGTCATGCGAGGAATGCTGGCTTGGCGCGGCGCTGTAGTTCGACACGACACTCTGCACGTCCTGGCGCAGTGTACCTACTAGGCAGACTGGCAGCCGGCCGGCAAAGCAAATTTCTTTTTTATGTGTGGCTGGTAGATACCAGGTAAATACGGAATCACGCCTTTAATGGAACCGTGAATTTATCCTGTGAATGAACTTGTATAAAAAATTACGTTAGTAGACTACACTGCCAGGCCCAGATCGGCACGCTCGAGCCCAAGGGCCAGCTGGCGCGGTGACATCACCTGTCGGCCGGCCGTGACATCGCTAGAGATCACACTCCGTCTAGCAATAACTGCACGTTTTTATGAATTTGGGTCACATTTATGTCCGTATCGGTACTGATGAAAGTGTACTGCCTGTTTTATAAACGTATTTATTTATATTTGGTCAAAACTCAAAACTGTATGTAAAATTGTTGAGCACGATTGTTAGCCGAGTCATGTTTTTTGAGGGTCTGAAATGGTAAGAAAAGGTAGGCTTACAATTGAGTAAATACAGTATTTGTCTGTCTTAAAAGTTCTTGAAAGTAAGGAAGGTTTCCTCATGCCTCATTTTCTAGAAGACAGATTACGGAGGGCAAGTCTTCAAGGCAACAGAAGACTTTGCCAAAAAGGATATCTCTCGCTTGTGGTTTTACTGGCAGCTTGTGAGCAAGCAACCTCCACGTCTGGCAGAAGCTAAAAACCACGAAAACTTGTGTACGTCTGTACTCGTGCCAAATATTCATCATGCCTTTTTTTTCCAACCTTAACTCTATACAGAATTCAGCACTGATGTATCTTATGTCCAATATGGTTGAAAGTGAATGACGATAGAGTTTTAAATACGTGCAGCCAGTGCAGATGATAGGAGCCACACAGTTCACTTAAATACATTGACTAATTGTCAGTATAAACTAGGGGTGTGCGGATATTAAAAATTTTAAATATTTTTTTAATACTAAATTTGTATTATCCAAATTTGAAAATGAATACCAGATACCCAAATTTCTAAGTATTCAAGCAATTCGGGATAGTAAATTTTAAACAATTTCTTAATATATTCTGAGTAGATAACAAGGTTATTTGTACTTACAAGCATAACATAATTGGAAGGATTGCACCACTTCTGCGATATTAAAAGGTTAAAATGAATATACGTAAAAGACCTGAAATTCACTAACATTTTCAACGTTCTATAAATCAAATATTTACGTTTCACATGTGATGTGCTGGCGTCACATTCATGGTCATAGATATACTCGCGCAGATACTCATTTATCATAGTATATTTAGCTCTTTAAGCGTAGCGATCGAGTTAGCGGAACATCCTGATATATGGCGGCGGTGACTAGCAGCAGCGAAAGTTTGACATCTACCTAGTTACCATGCATACATCTAAAGGTGTAGTTGGACATCTGAATTGTTCACAAGCTGTTAGCAAGTGTTTGCAGAAACTGTGTGAAGTTACAAGTGATCACTAAACTGCAATAATTCAATGAACAGAAATGGCTACCACCATGGAGTTACGAAATGACGTTGTTGCTAATTCCTTTTGAGGAGTGTAATTGGACTGTATAAGGCAAAATGCTTCTTCACGAATATGTATGTTAGAAAATTTACTGATTTGAATTTTATTTGTATGTACAACATAATAAACCGTAGAAGGAAATTCAATTATGCAACTGCATGAAATAAAGAAATTATTGTGTAATTTTATTTCAAAACTACTTAAGTTTGGTTCATATTGCACCTAAATCCAGTTTGTTTTGATTTCAGATTTATTCGAGTTAAAACAGAAAATAATTTCTAAAGGTACACATCCTGTGAACAAACCCTGTTACCGTCCTCCTGCCTTGGTTGCCAGAAATGTGCGAACATCAACATGTTTACAGCATGTTTGCAAACACGGCTATAAACAGGACCGCTAAAATGCTCTGTCCACAGAATCTGCTACCAATTCAACCGCTAAAATATGCCTTATGAAGTGGACGCTGTTTGTTGTTTATGTTTAAGGCTGTTTATTTACATAAATTGTTTGTACTGGGTAGTTAATCAATCTTACTTTCATTAAGTAAAGAAACCAAAAATATTGTGGATATTTACAGATGTCGCAAAGAGTGGGAACACTAATTAAAATGGTCAAAACGTAGGAAAACATAATTTTTAGCTGTTGATGTAGTCTGCAATCCAGAATTTTAACATGACCAAAGTGTGAATCCAAGGTATTCGTTGGGATGAAATTATGACAGTTCCTGCTAGAACTTTATGCGTAGCTAATATTGTGACCTTTTAAAAATGTTTGTAAGTAAACAAAGCCATGAATGAAATTGTTAATGCAAGTGTCCTATGGGCAAACGTTATTTTATATTGCTGATACTTTTACAGTATTTGTGTTTAACATTCTTGTAAGTAAACAACGCCGTGAATGAAATAGCTAATGTGAGTGTCCTATAGGCATTTTTTTTAGTTACCGTATACTTTTATTAGCTAATATGACTAGCTTTTTGAACATGTTCAGAATGTCAGTAAAGCTATTCTACAAATGTTTCCAAATTTAAAACACAAAGTTTTTCTGTTATTTTACCAATATTGTGTAGTTATAACAGTCTGTATACATTAGCATTACATTGTTTCCTGCATACTAAGATCTAATTTTTCATTGTATTGTAATAATTTACAACATGTTAATTTTATTATAAAAATTCTGTAGTCGGATTTTTCTAAAAATATTACAATAACTACTTTTTTTTTCTTATTATCTTTATACATTTAGGCAAGAAGTAAACTTGGATCAGCTGTGCCATCTGTAGTTAGCACTTTTTACAAAAACAATTTTGTGTTTTCTCATAAACTTAATAAAAGTAGAAGACTAAGAAGAAAAAGCAGTATATTGATGTAAGATCAGGTACAAAGTAACAAAAACACATATATTTTAAGAATGTTCACAGTTATAAAATTAAAACTGCTAAATTTTGATGCTTTTATTAATAAAGCAAAGTGGATTTCTATATCTCCTTGTAAATGGAAGATTATACACTGGCAAATGTATGCCTAATTAAAGGAAACCCTAATCAATACACTAAAATCACTATTCGTACATCCCTAGTATAATACTAATGAAAGTAAAAATAATAATAATATAGACTATTTTAGAAGGTGGACAAATATGCTGCAGTATAAAAATAACCCAAACACAATTGTGAGACGTATATTAATAAGTTCAAATATTTTGGAAATATAACTTTTTTAACTGTCCTGTTGCATTAAAATATCTTTAGTTTAGTTTATGTAAACTATGTTCTACGTATTTTATATGTTTCTAACAGTTCTACAAAATTGAAGAAACGAAATTTTGTGCAGAAATAGGTAAAACTTCTTTAATTTCTATTTTAATTAAGAAGATTCAATTAATCATAGTAGAACCTTGATTTTACCAGGCCTCATGTTGACCATTATTGACATTGTAAAATCACTGTCTCGTAAAATCAAGTAATAGTAAACAGTGGGTTAGGCCTCACTGCACCCGAGAATGACTTTGTAATGTCTAGTACTCGTAAAATCAGGGTTCTGTAGTGTACTGTAGGATATTGTTAAACATTCCCCTAAACTTTACCAGCCAACCTAGGAGGTCCAGGAAGGATAAACCAATTGGGCAAACCAATTAAGACACCTCCTAGATCAGTTAAGCAAAGAAAGGGGAAGACAGTACTAATGTGGATACAAAGTTGTCGATCAGTGCTCCTCTTAAAGATTAGAGAAAGTGCCTAGCCTCTTCTCCCCAACCTTCACATTAGAATTTAGAAAATTTTAATATCCTTTGAATTTTAACTTTATAAGATGAGTTAGGGCTTAGTAAGGAAAACTTTTGATAAAAAATTAAGAAAAATATTTTTTTTTTAATACGATGCATTGCATTCGAGCCCGCTGTATTTACCTTTGACGTTCAGTCGTCTTTTTGCTTATCCCTTTTTATTCAGTTAGAATAGCAAGTCTTTCACCATTCTAACCGCTTGATGCCTTGACTTGTGTTTTCACTTATGTTTGCATACTCGCTAACATATTTTGTAAACAAACATCGGCCATGCGCCATCAACCACAAACCTATGTATTTAATATTTTCTTAAATATTGTATTGTGTATTATCAAACCCTTTTTTGTAAATAATGTTTTGCATTTATGTATGTTAGTTAATTCGTTTCACGGCATCAAGTGGAGTAACAGGGAGACTTTATATTTGTATTGTGTTTTGTAGCAAAGTAGTTTTGACCCAAGGGAGTAATTTTAGAGTGTGAAGGTGGCACACTTGTAGCAGCAGACAGCCTCTAGTTCACGTCAGCCATTTTGCGCCACCGCCTAATGGTACTTAAAGCTCTTCTGGCGAGTATAAAAAAGGGGGGGGGGGGGATCGTGCCTTAGTCAGTCAGTCAGTCGTCAGGGAACCAGCCTAATTCTGAGTCTCCCAACACTCGCTCCTTACCTTTCTTCCAAAGCTGGTGGTCATCGGAAAGGTGCCACTGTACTTACGTTAACCTAGATACCTACTTCGTACCGTACACGCGGGGGTCATTTCTGCAAGGTGCCCCAGCCCCACACACGACAGTCAGTTGCAGAGAGTCGTTCCGCAAGGTGCTCTCTGTAATACCTTTCCTTCTGTTCACCTGATGGCGTTATCTACCTCTACCCAAAACTTCTATTCACCATTACCTTACCCTGTGCGTCGCGTTGCTGAGAGCAATGCCGTACCTCTGGCCCGCACGCGATGTAACTCGCTGAACACAAGAATAGTACCAGAAACAGTGCGCCGTATTTGATTTAAAGACAGTAACGTCAGTATGAGATCAGTAGTTGTCTAGGGACAGTCAGTCTTAATCTAAGGATGGAAATTCGTTATAGCCAGGACTAGTTCCTTCAGACACACGTGGAGTGAGGCCCAGTTCCTTCCCTCAGGCCAAGAAAGAGTTTGTGAAAAATCACGCCTGTGAAATTACCGTAAATAATCTTTTGAAGCAAACTGTAAATAATATTTTCTGTGAAGTGAACTGTAAATGCTTTTTGCCAGTGAATGATCTTTGTGAAGCCAACTATACCAGTGACTTGTATTATTTAATACAAACAACATGTCCAAAAAAATTACTGTTTATTTTTTCTCAATCAAAACTCCTGTCCGTGTTAAGTAACAATAACTCAGTTTTATCAAAAGAGAAAGAGATAGCTCAACTACGAGCCGCAGAGAGTCGGAGACTACAGCTTTGCAAAAAGGAACTTGATCTCAGTCGAGTTATCCTACCCGTCCCTCTTCATGATACCACACTCTCGCTGCTACAGTTGTGCGAGAAGTATAAATGAAAAAAGAATCAACCAGTAACCCCAGTCGTAACGGACCTACGAAAGACGCCTCACCCCGCCAGTAATAAGCCCGATAAAGACACCACCGAAACCCCGAGCCAGACCAGTACAAAGGCTGCTCCAGGAGAGGCACCCTCCAGCGCGAATATCTGCCAGGAAGCGGCACTTACTCGACACCCTGTTTTAGGTAAGTGGTATAACCTAACCATACTGAGTGAAATTTCTGTCCTTCGCATAATGCCGCGGCCATACCTGACCCACAAGGTGACTACCACTCATCACAGGGAGGATAGGTTGTGGTTCCAGCGTCTGTCAGGTAGCCCCCACAGTCTCATGTTCACAGCCAGCAAATTACCTAACAGACCCACAAATATTCGGTAACCCAAACAAGAGGCGACAAGTACTCAGAAACAATAAAACAATAAAAATCTTAACATGTTGAGTAATTTGTGTATGTAGACTTCAAATATATAAGAATATCATATCATATATCATATATAAGAATATCATAGTATAATTATTGAACTAGGGGCTCTCAGATTATTACATTAATGAAAATACATTTTTAATTTTATATTTTAACTAAGTTTCTTTTATAATTTTGAATTTTGCAGAGGTTTTAATCTAATCAGAACCAAAAGTTTGTGATATAGGAAAAAAAATTAACTTTGTACTATTGCTGTGTTCACATCAAATAGCTGGGGCAAGAAGAAAATAATAAATAGGCTGAACTTTTCTGACTATCTTGCATGGGGATACTCTTGCCACCGCCGATAGATGGTTACTTCTCCATTTTGCCCATGTCTACCGATGATGGTACAGCAAAGGGATGAGCACAAAATTTAGTGACTTTTACATTGGAAGGTGTAGCCAAATCCGTCAAGAGTTACTGGATTGCTTCTACATTGCAAACCGGTGAAACAGCATGGCAGGAACAGCTATATTAAAAATAATCAAAACAATAGTTTAAAAGACGAAAGACATAAACACATTATGACACTAGGGAGCAAAAAAAGTAAATTGAAAGAATAAACTCGCACTATGCGAAAATCAAGTCAGATAAAAACATGTTAGATAAAACACTCTAAATAGTTTGGCCAATGTTCATGGCATGATGTGCATAATTCAACAAGGTCAAAAGAAAGTCGTGCCTAGAGGTTATAGGCCGTCGTAGTCTCATAGCTACTTGATGTCACCAAAGTGAAATAGTATTACATTTAAGTTAGTATTGAGACAGTACAGAACAGTACCATCCAACATAAAGTTTTAAACACATTAACGATAAACATATTACAATAATTTTAAGTTAAATTTACAAACTGAATTTTTTATAGATTCACTTAAAGACAAACATGATCAGGTTATGTTTAATTAAAATTGGTGACAAGTATTACAAATAAAATTGTTCCATAATAATATAGCACTGCATTTACTGCACATGGTTAACTGCCTGAAATTTTCTTTATAAAGATAATAAGTAAATAACTGTTCCTATAATTTCATCGAAAGTGAACAAAATAAATAGTGCTGGGGAAGGAGTAACTTTGCCCAAAAAAAATATCTAGTTACCACTAAGAATAGACAAACTAGACAAGGTGTAACACAAAGCATATAAAAAGTGGCATGTACCAATAAACTGCATAGTTTACCAAGTCATTTAGCAAAGTTATATTAATATTATTAGAATAAATATATGATGTTATTTTGCAGTATAGTGTCCTGAAATGACAGGGTCATGTTTCCAGTAAAACTGTTGAATAGTTAATGTGAAGTAAGAGTTTATATTTGCATACACTAGTTTTAAAATTATCCTCTACAAACTTAAGGTTTTGCACATTGGTCATTTTATTACTCGTGTGCAAAATATATCTACTCTTGCAGTGTTCAACACTGATGAAGTCTGACGTCATCTGTGTGTGGTACATTATGTTGCAAAAATTAGCAACAGTGCGTGAAATATGAATTGAATAGCCTTCTAAAATTGTAGGTAATATAGTGTTCACCAAACATTGACAGAGCTGCATATAGTTTTAGCCTCCAAGCCTGTGTGTCGCTTCTTGCATCATGTCCTCACAACAGTCTTACTCTGAGACCTTACCATTATCCTTACAGTGGTACAAGAGCCTGGCTGGACTGCAGGAAACACTAGTGATGCTCACCAAGATGAGTTCGTGTTTATGCTATATGTACTTTCTGCTAAAGTATCATTTAATCCACAATGCATCTGTTTGCAACAAAAAGCATTTTAAAACTATGCACCAAATCACTTGAAACAAGTAAGTTGTAAAGTGTATTGTTTCCAACAAGAAGCTTAAATTTAGTGGTGAACAGTGAGCTTAGTTTTACATGGGTAGTATTTTTATGCCATATGTGCTGGTCATGTAGGTTTCTTTCTTGGAAAATGTGTCGTGATTGTCAGTTAATGGAAAATTTGGTTTGCAAAGATAAAAACTATGTACAGTACTATAATAGTGGGCTAAATGGAGATTTTGCATGCAAGTCTTATAGTCTTATATCAACAATACAGAATATTTTTTTTGTGATTAAAGTATTCTAAATTATTTCAAATTGTGTGTAATTGTAGTAACTTACACTGTTATGTGGTAAACATAAATTTAAAACTATTGGTAATACATAATTGTGATAGATTGTGTTCTAGTAAGCGTGAGATTGAAATCTAGCCTTGTAGTCCGTCTGAGCAAAAGTGATGAGTATTTCCTCGTTTTTCGTTCAATGTGATTATACAGTCACCTGAAAGTTTATTTTGGCCCAAATCAAATAATCAAGCAGCACATCTCTAATTTTGGGAAATCCAACTTGCGAAACCAAGGTCTGAGCAATTTTTTTACGCCACAATGTGATACTGAAGTATTAGACTCTTGTGCTTCACCAACAAGAAATGACGTAAAATTATACTTAAGTACATTTACAACTTTTTTTTTTGTGAACAAGAATGGAAATGTAAGAAAAATCAAGGAATCATGTACGGTAAACAAATTTATTTATTTATTAACCATTCTTTGAAACTCGAGTAATGGTTGTATGTATTTCTAGTTAGTGTAGCTGAAAAAAATGTAATTTTCAAATAACGAAGGTGAATTATCTCTTACATGTATGGTTTACAAAATATCTTGTTTTATAATTAATTACCGTAGTATTTGACACTCGTGAAAACCCAAGTTTTGTGTTCATACCACACGTGAAACCTAATGTTTGTGGAGAAACTTTATTTACATAGGTACTCCGATTTTCCTCGAAGTCTAATTATGACTTTCACCATTTTTACACTGAACTCAAAAATAATTTCTCAAACCCATGTTTCCGCAACTGGTTTTTCAGGTGACTGTATAAACTACTTCGTTAGGAAACACTTTATGTAAAAACAGAGATTCCAACTAACTTCAAGGTTAAGGCCATGATCCCTTATTTATACAGCGTTAACCTTATTTCTACTTCTATAATAGTAACTTTTTGTTAATTTAAACAAGAGCAGATATTGTTTAACTTTTTTACAGTTTTGTTAAAAATGGTTTTTACTGTAGTCTAATTTTTCCTTGTTAATTCTATAACTAGCTAAAACCACAGTGTATTTTGACGTAAAAGTATTAGACTACGTAGTTACAAATTATTTTTAACCAAATCGGGAGACAGTTTCGCAATATTTGCTCTTGTTCAGGTTTTAAAAAAAATGTTTTGTAAAAGCTGTAAAAATGAGTCCATGGCCTTGATTGAAAAAACAAATTTATTTTACAATTAGTTGAAATTTTTCAGCATATTGTAACACTTTGGAGAACATTTACTTTATAGGCCATTCACGAGAAAATGAGCACTGCAAATACTGTAGTTTTCTTTCTGCCATTTTCTGCTATTTTACAACTAGCTGAAATTTTTCAGCGTTGTAAGGTACTTGGCCTACCCACCCTGTTTATTTTTCCAAATTTCTTGCTGCACGACTTTGTAGTAGTTCTTCTGGCTTAAACATAACGTAAGGACTTAAGACTTAAGGAAACCTAAGAGTATAATTTATTGGTGTAACCGGCGTCAACATAGGCCTAATAGAATCCCGGGGAGTTTCGTGAGCACTAGCTATAAGAAAGGTGTAGAGTGTGGAGACCCGGCTACCCGCAGCGACCATCAAGTGGAAAAGT
>PNEQ01131420.1:0-26322 GCA_003012365.1 Medauroidea extradentata
AGAGATTTGATATAATATAGTATGACATACTATGATGAAGTATGATCTGATATATGATATGTATACTTCCTTAAAAGGTTGACAAGTAATACTCAATGTTTAACATTTCGAGTTTACATGCTGAGGTAAACGATTACAAGGACTGTGTGATCATGCCTTGATTACAATCAGTAATCATATTTGTATATTGCCTCATAAATTTAGTTGTACGTGTTGAAAAATACACAATCATTATTTAGAGGTTTGTTTATCTTCTGTGTGCTTATATTTAAGATGCCTACGCGCTGGTTTAGTGACTGTAGCATCAGCCGTTGCTACATTTAGTGCCTTTATTATTCCTTGCACAATAGTGTTTGGGTTATTAGAATGCTTTAGTTTGGTTAGTTTTTCATATTTCTTCTGGCTTAGCTAATCAGCTTGGAAAGATTAAGTTTGTGTTTATTACTGAGTGAGTGTTTATGTAGGGATGTGTCACTACTGGTGATTTCTAGCAGTATAGCGCAGTGATCGCTGAGTGCCGTGTTGATGGTAAATATTGACATACTCTCATTTGATGTATTAGACAGGAAGTGGTCAATCATAGAACTAGTGTTTTCTGTAACTCGGGTAGGCAATGAGTTAAGTATGTTGTAGCCGTTACAATTGCTAAGTATTTTGTACATAAGAGAAGAAGTTGTGGTGCCATTTAGGTTGATGTTAAAGTCCCCAGTTATATAAGTGTTTATATCTACATATTTCTGTAAGTCACCATCAAAGGCAGACAAGAAATTGTCCATATCGTACTATGGTGGACGATAGTAGGCAGCAAATAAGACCTTTTCATTCTTCCCTAGATTGTGCAGTTCCACTCAGATAGAATAATAGCCTTCAGACACTGTAGCAATGAGATTATGGTGGTAGAAATCACTTACATACATAACCAAACCTCCTCCAGTGCCACCTGTTCTGCATGAGAAATAACCTGTGTAACCTGTCAAATTATAATACTTTATTTCCTCATATTTGAGCCAAGTTTCTGATAGTGCTATAACAGTGGGGTTTGATTTTAAGTGGGTCAAAATTAGTTTAAGGTCCTGGAATTTGTTTCTGACACTACGTATGTTTAAGTGAAGGAAAGTAATTAAGCTTTGAGACACAACCCACCAACATTGATACAGCTGGGTTACACCAACGTATTCAACAGACTCCAGAAACGATGACGACTAGTGGAATACGGCCGTCTGGCGAGCGGCCTACGTACGACCCAAGCTCTACCAGGTAAAGCTCCATTCACAATCGGCATGAAAAAAATAATGTAACTTACACAGCATAACGTGCGAAATTGTCCGTACACAATCACCACGCAATATATTGTTTCCTGACCAATCAGAAAATAATCAAAAAGAAAAGAACTAATTTGTTATTGGATGAAAATTTTCGCGTCAACAGCACTTATGACGTTTCACATTCTTATTGGCCGGCATGAAAAACTTGGCGTAGAAAACTCAGAGATGACCATCTTTAACGCCATGCCAAGCAAGTTACGCCACATAAGTCATGCCAAGTATTCATTGCGAACGCCACCATTCGTATCACAGATATTCACTTTCTTATGCTATGTTTTTTACTTGCGCCATGTCGATTGTGTCCGGGGCTTAACAGACTCTTCAACAGTGGTGCCGGGCAATGTAAGTAATCCACCCGATTCCCTAGTCACCCAAGTTGTTAAGGATAGAACTAAACTATTTATTTCATATTGAGGATTTTAATTTTGTACTTTGTTCATTAACGGTACATGGGTGGTATAACATTAATCGATATATAATTAAGAAAATACATTATCGATTATAAAATCGACTAATATCGGTAAAATAATTGATTGCTCTCTTAATACTATTCGATTTCGTTCGGATCATTCCTCTAATCGCAAGTGCAACTAGAGATGGAAATATCGAAGAAAAATATCGAATATGAATATATCGATTACTTAAAATAGTATTTTCGAACCAAATATCGATATATCGATATGAATATTTCTCAAAAAATTTTCTTTTCTATCTTACAATAAGCATAGGCGTATCGTGAGTCAAATTTTAGTTTTTTTTTTTTTGGGGGGGGAGGACACATTACCTAGTATTTGTAGTAACACCACGAATAAAAGTGTAAATTTACAAGAACTTGCTGAAAATATATAACTACTGTAATAATACAATACAAATATTGGCTAGAAATTTAATTAATGTTCTGTTAAAAAATAATATAAAAAGTAATTGCAGTATTTTGCAGACATTATCATTATTTAAAACTATTGTATAGTTGGGGGGGGGGGGCATGTGACCCTCTGTGCCTCCCTTCCCACCACTCCTTTCCAACGAGGCTACGCCTATAACAGTAAGAACACTACAAATACGTACTTCTCATAGTCAAAGTAACATTAATAAAAGAGAAAATAAGTTAAGTATCGCCGATTTAGCAAGATTTAAGGAATGTACACAAGAAAGAGTTATCAAGTATTTATGTATTGGTAGTTCCAGAAGTCAATCGGACATGATCTATGATCAGTTAGGTATTGTATTGAAGGTTTGGTAAAAAAAAGGCATAAGCTTATTTAAGATTAATTATTCCGCAGGTTGGAAAGATCAATGGTAAAAGATTACTACAGGAAAAACGTTCAACCACTTGAGCGCTGGAATTGGTGAGAGGTGTAAAATGACCAATTAGAGCTTTCATTTTTAAGTTATGTGAAGCAGATAATTGTTAAACCATAACTTTTTTTTCACTTTAATATTAAATGACTTCTCTCTTTGCCAAGCCTAGTTAAATTTACCCTTACCGATATCAGAGTAACTAGCTGCAGAAATAGTCCCTTACCATCTCGTCCATAAGACATTCGATGTACCTAAATATTGGATTCGGATGCTGCCAACATGCATGTTTATTAAAATGTTGACAATTCTACAATAGTTTCTTGAAAAAACATATTTTATGTAGTACAACATTAAGGGGAATATCCACTGTCTTGATTAATTTTTTAAAATTAATTCCAAGTTCATTGATAGAATGTTTAACTTGTCAGAGTAATCAACTTGATAGGCTGTTTAAAGTAAATTGACAGAATGCTTTCGTTAATTTGTATTGAGGAAAATTATTTAATGTACTATTTTCTAATTACGTCTCATGGAACGACAAAAAAAAACTACACTTCACACCACTTCACACTATAACATCTTTTTTTTTTTACAAAATAATAAAATATTCACACGAATATGAATATTTTAACAATATTATATCGATATATCGAAATTTTAATACTATTCAATTCCATCGATAGTATCGAGCCAAAATATTGAATAGTCCGATATATTCGATATATATATACGTGCAACATCCCTCCACCTCTACACGTGTTGTGTGGTGTAGTCGAATTGTTGTAAGAAATATTATTTTGTTTGCAATTTGCGTCTTTAAAATGACTGATCTTGACAGCGAGGCGGCTGATGCTTCTTTATTTGAAACTAAAAATGAAAAGGAAGGTTGTTCCGCGCTCACTGTTCCTGAAGCACAAGAGGAATTTATTTCTATTTTAAGGAAATTAAATGATTCAGAAAGCCAAAACGAGTTGCTGAATTGGATCCATTGTAACTGGCTAAATGGTATGAAAATATTTTTACAAGCATCAATTTGAATGCATGATGAACTCGGCTGGTGTAGGGATTCGGAAAACCTGATGAACAGTTTTGAGGCTTTCAGTACAAAGTCACATAATTATTGTTTTTAAAGATTTGGAGGTTGAGTCTGAATATAGACAAAAAAAATTAAGACTTAGTACTTTGTAATAATAGTAATAATAAGTTTTATACTCGCAGTTGGGCTAACGCTTATGTTATGTTCATGTAGTTGGTTTCTTTATTTAATATTTATACATAGAATGTATTTTGTTAATTCCTTTACAGTAATATCTTGAGTTTGTTAAAACAATGATAAACTAAGAGAATGCATGCAAGGCATTCATAGCAGCAGAGCTGCTTTTCATTTAGATATAACAACTCTCCCCAAACTGATAATGTCATAGATCCAAGCGGATAATAGGTCGTCTTATTCTCGTGGATCGTCGTAAGGGGGAACGTCTGAAGGAGGCACTGTCGTCCTCTCAGATGATCTTGCATAATATTATTCTTCTTGGACACAGGAAGGTCTTACAACTTCATCTTGTCGTTGAGGGTTGTTTGGACTATCAGTTGTCAGAACAACTTCATTTGGTTGGTTGGTGTAGTTTGAACCATGATTGGTTGGTAAGTGTAATGGATGGTCTTTTAATAAACTTCGTTCAAATTGTTCCTCTGTATAAATGGGTGTGAACCCAGTGTCATATATGTCTTATCTATTTCACAAGATGGTAGCTGGTTGAAGTGACGTTTGATCACATAACCTTGGTTCAGTTCCACTAGATAATGTAGCCTTCCAAGCCGTTCAACAATGACTCCAAATTTCCAGTGTTGAGAACCCGTGTAATTTTGTGATTGAACCCTCATTCCAATTGGATAATATTTAGTTTGTGTTGAAATTACTTTAAAAAAAATGGATGTCTAAGTCTGTGCTCATATGAGATCCAGGTCTGTTGTAAATTTTCTTCCGAAATGGAGTTCAGCTGGTGTTTTACCATTTTCTAGTGGAGTCGTTCGATATTTGAACAGAAACACTATGAATTTATCTAATATGGATCCTGGTCCAAATGTCATGCACTTCAGCTTTTGTTTCAGTATTTCTATAGCTCTCTATGCTGACCCGTTTGTTGCAAGATGATTTGGCGCTGAAAAATTTTGAGTAATGCCATGTTGATTGCAGAAGTTTCGGAATTCATTACTCATTAAAGATGGCAGCATTGTCACTGACCATCTATTCTGGTAGAACATTCAGAGAGAAAATTTCTTTCAGAGCTGTAATACTGTTTGTAGAAGTTGGATTTTGTTTTGATGTTTTGACTTCAAGCCATCTTGATTTTGCATCAGTGACAACAAAGAAGTACCTAATGTCCTAAAAATGGTCCTGCATGATCTATGTGAATTCTTTTCCAAGGAGTCTCAGGTTCTTCCCAAGAATGTAAGGGTGTATTCTTCGGATTTTTCTTCTCATAACAACAGGCTTTGCAACTTTTGACCAAATTTTCAATATCTTGATCAATGCCTTTCCAATAGCAATAGGAATATGCTAGCATCTTCATTTTGACTATTCCAATGTGAGTATTATTAAGTGTATTAAGAATGTTGTTTTGTAGTGTTCGAGGGATCACAATGCGATTACCTCGTAGTATAATGCCTTGGTGTACAGAATATTCAGGTTCTAAAATATCCCAGTTTAAAAGTCTGTTTTTTAGAATTGTTAATTCGTGATCATTATTTGTAGCATTTCGTAGGATCATTTTGACTGTGGCAGTTATATTTCTCGTCAGTGCTGATACAAGTATTTCATTAACTTTGTAGTCTTCCGTGATAAACTTAGAGTCAATTAGTCTGATTTGTAAGGGTTGCCGTGACAAATAGTCAACATTTTTATGTAGATTTGTTGGACGATGTTCAATTTCGAGGTCAAAACCACTCAAAAAATGAGCATATCTGAGCAGCCTGTTAGCAGACATTATCGGCAAAGCTTTATTAGGAGCAAATATTTGTTGAAAGGGTTTATTATCAATTATTAAGTTGAATTTCCTTCCATATACATACTGGTAGAACTTCTTAAAACTCCAGTAGACTGCAGTAGCTTCTCTAGCTAAGACTGCAGTAGGTTCTCTAGCTAATTGACTGTAATTCTTTTCAGCCGTTGTTAATGTTCATGATATAAAAGCAATTGGTCGTTCTTCCCCGTCTACTGTGTGAGAAAGAACTGCAGCTAATCCATAAGGACTGACATCGGTGGCCAATACTAAGCGTTTTGAAACATCGAAAGGTATCAGAATTCGTTCACTGGTTATTTCATGTTTGATGGTTGCGGAGGAATCTTCGCATTCTGATGTCCACTTGAATTTACTATCTTTCTTTAAAAGTTGGTATAGTGGATGCATGAGATTTGTGGCATGTGGTACAAATTTCAAATAGTAGTTTACCATTCCTAGGAAAGAACAAATTCCTTCGATATCAATTGGATGGTCTGCATTTCCAATAGCATATGTTTTATCAGGAGACTTCTGTAGACCCTTTTCTGATATATGTCCTAGATAATTGATAGTTCTAGTGAAGAATTTGCATTTATGTTTGTTGATGTGGATAGTATACTTCTGTAATCTTTGTAAACAATTTTCAAGTTGATTATAACATTCTTCAATGGTGTATCCCTGTACAACGATGTCATCAAAGTAGGCAATTAGCTACTCCATCGTGGACGTGTAAAATTTGATTGATAATTCATGAAATTCGTTGGGAGCATTTTTCAGTCTAAAAAATAACCTCTTTACAGCATAAGTGCCACGGTGAGTAGAAATAGCAGATATTTTAGCTCTGTTGTTATCTGCTGGAACATGTAGGTATGCTTTATGAATGTCTAATGTGCAAAAATAATTTCCATTTTTCATCTTGTGGTTAATGTCTTCTATTTTCAGTATTGGATACCTGATGTCATGTAATTGTGTACTGACTGTTACTTTGTAATCGGCACAAACTCGTACACTTTCATCTGGTTTTGGAATTGGTATTAGAGAAGTTCCTCAGTCTGATATATTGATTTGTTCAATAATTCCTTGGTTTTCTAACAATTCTAGTTCTTGGTTGACCTTAGGTAGCAATGAGTAAGGTACTGGTAGAGGTTTCATGAAAATGGGAACTGTCCCTTCTTTTAGTTCAAGCGAACATTGGTATTTGGGTATCTTGCCAATGTTTGGTTCAAATAACTCTCTGTATTTCTCAATGATTTTGGGTACACTGGATGTTATTTTGTTAACAAGTCTGGTATCTTCTGATCTGTTATGTGATAGTTGACTTAAATTTATCTTTAAATTTCTAATCCAAGATCTACCTAGGATAAGAGTATATGGTTCTTTTACTACAAAAAGGTATTGCATGCTTGTAGTGTTGTCATAGTAAATTGGAAGTTTAACCTTTCCTAGTGGTAGGAATACATTTCCCGTATAAGAACGAAATTTGATAGTGGTAGGTTCTAATTTTGCTTTTGTAACTAATTTATTTAGATCTTTTTCAGACAGAATGTTAACAGGGCTTCCTGAGTCTACTTCAAACTTTTGTTCAACTGATCCTACCTTAGCAGTGATAAAAAATTTACTGTCATCATAATTAAGATATGACACAGTATGTGTACGAAATTTTACTTTTTTCTCTGAATTTGAACATAACGTTATTACATTGAGATTAGGCCTATAGCCTATCTCTCAGTCGTCTTCTGAATATTCAAGATCTTCTCTGTCATCTCCGTTCAACATGTTTATTCTAGGTTATTTTATTTATTTTTTATGTGTTTAAACATACTTTCTTTATATGACCAGCTCTGTTACAATTCATACGTTTTAATTTATCCCTTAAACGACATTCAGCAGCTGTGTGATTATGTTTTCCGCAACGTAAACATAGACCTTCTAGCCCAAGGTCGATAATTGAATAATAAGTCTATGTGTTTGGTTTGTTTTCACTAGATTGTCGGTTTCGTTTTGTCCTTGGTATACTAGTGGTCTTACCTTTCTTGTTTTCACCTGATCTCTGATACGAAATGTTGCTGTACGCGATATCTTGTTGAAGTCGCATACAGAATCTTTTTGATGTACTGTGTGTGCTTCTGACGAACTGTTGGAATGTACCTCACAATTTTGTATTTTTAAAGCATCAATAGCTAATGCAGTATTTAATGTTTTTACAAATGTGATATCAGCTTGTTGTAATATTCGTTCACGAATTTCATGGTCATATAATCCACAAATAAATTGTGCTCGCAGCATCAAATTAATGGCTGTTTTGGTACATGCACCTTCATTACAACCCTTAAATTTGCATGATTTGGCAAGGTTTCTAAGTATTGCAATATAGTTAGAACTTCCTTCTGTAGGGGATTGAAATGTGGAAAAAAAACTGTGTTGTTCAGCTAAAATATTTTTGCATGTACCTTAATAATTGGATCATTTCACTGTATGATTTCATATTTGGTAAATCAGGGGCTGTTAAACTAGCTAGTAGTTGATAATGTTTGCTTCCTAAACAATTTAATAGTATCATTGCTTTGTTTTTCTTCGAGTCTTCGTCATATTTGTTTAAGCCCTTGTGGTTAAAGAAATTTTCTAATCTTTCACAATACATGTCAAATGGTTCTGACAATTCATCGTATGATTCGAATGATATAGATTGATATTGTAACAAAGATTGAGTGTTGTTACCTGTATTTTGTAGTGGCCGTTGTAAATTTGAAGTCCACTTAAGGCTTGTACTAGTTGATCCAGTTGTTCACTCATTTTGTATATGTGTTATCATTTTTACTATTCTTTATCCTCGTTGCCAATTTGTTGTGTTCATGTAGTTGGTTTCTTTGTTTAATATTTATACATAGAATTAATTTTATTATTTCCTTTACAGTAATATCTTGAGTTTGTTAAAACAATGATAAACTAAGGGAATGCATGCAAGTAATTCATAGCAGCAGAGCTGCTTTTCATTTAGACATTAACAGTCTGGTGGCAACCAGATTTCTCCCAATCCCCACAGTTGCCATTCTCTAGACCCTTCATAAACCTTCCGACTCCTCTAACCGTCACCAACTCCACTCCCTCATGCCCTCACCAGCATCGACTGTATTCCCCTTTCTGTTCTCCGCCACACCTTCTGAATTTTCTCACTGTTGCTACCTTTACCCTTAAAGTTCTCGTAGTTAATTTGCAGGCCAAATTTCCCTATTCATCAACCTTTACAACATGACCAGCCTTTCCACTCTCCTCCTGTCCCTCAACTGTTTCCATCATAATTCCATCATCATGCTAGGCCTAAAGTTCCTTTCTGCCTCACCAGCCTGACCCTGCCTTTTCCATTTAGGCTTTTCATCACCCTTCTCGTTGCCCTTCTCTGCATCTTCTCCAGCTCATGCACCTCCACCTCCACCTCCAACTCCACATACAGATCCCACTCCGCTGCAGCAAATTCCAATACTGGACAAACCATTGTACAATATGCCTTTCCTTTCACTTCAGAGCAGACCTAAAGCCCTTCTTCCCTTCTTAACCACTCTGTCAACTTGCTTTGTCCACCTTAGATCTGCCTGTATCATAACTACTAGATACTTAACTTCTGTGGTTTCCTCTATTTCCTGCCCATCCCATCTGTATACTGCTCTACTCACCACTCTCTTCTTAGTAAACCTTACCAACTTGGTTTTACGTACATTAATCTTCATTCTGTTTTCCACTTTCTAGGATTGCAACCTATCAATGTCCTCCCGCAAGTTGATTCCATTACCCACCTCTGTATACAGTCAGGGGGGCTGGAACTAAGGGGGACGTGGGTACATTGTGCCCCCCCCCCCCCCCAACTTCTGCCAGGAGTGTGTAGAAGGGGGCAACGGGAATGTTTTTACAGACAGAAGACTGACCGGTGCATCGTATCTCACATAACATAACTTATACGTTTGTTTTCCCACCACACCACTTAGTAGCTGCTCAACATACAATCGTTTCTATCTCATCGCATTAGCACTAAATATATCAGCTGTAATCAACCACCCAAACTCCACTACCAGAACTATACCCCTTAAGGGACCCTCTTACTTTAAGCTTTTTGTCCTTGTCGAAGCATGGGAGTGGGAAAGCGATAAGGGTTGCACTAGTTAGCGAGTCATGAAAAGTATTGCGTCTACACGTGGAGACCTCGATTAGAATGTGATGTTTTCGTAATTCAATTTTTTCCCGTGGCACTTTCAACGATGACCACATAATTTTGCTGCTGAAGAGTGTGTTGCAAAGTCCAATGCTGGTCTCTATGAGGGAAATAAGTTTTTAGCTGTGGCAGTCTAAAATCCGTTTTTGGTTGTTGTGAGTGGCTCCCAAATCACATTAATAATAACCATTATGACTGGAAACTAGGATACAATTGCCATCTGAAGTGTTTCTTCTCTCTGTAAATGAACAAGTACTTGTATTGTAGTGGGGCTGCTTCTTCGTCTGCGTCTTCTACGTCGCTGATGTAGTTAATGTTGATCCGGGTATGTAACTCTCCTCCGTTGCTATTGCAAGTAGTTAGGCAGAAAGATGGCAAAACACAGCGAGCTGATGTAGAGGCGGTGCCTATTATATTGATGCCCAGATAGCAGTGAGGTTACTCAGCTACAGATGAATAAATAAATAAAAATCATAATATCGGCATTCTCTTTCTTATATTTAACCTTTCTTTTGAAGTAGTTTAACAGACACAGGCAATTAACATTGCGAGTGCTCGTCCAGAGTTAGTTGAGGTGACTTTTCTATCTACGGATTACAACTTGCCGCTTCCCTCCGTAGTAGTACTTGGTCCGGCACTTTATCTACCCTAATTCTGACTACGCGGTTATCAATACCTACTTCTGGTTACATTACTAGAAATAAAAAGGCAGTATGCCAAAAAGAGAAACAAATAAAGACTGATTTCTCCTAACGAATTCATCCTCTATGCTTCACAGCCCCTCTACCACATCTACCACGTCCTCTTCCTGCCACCATGACGCCCCAACTAATCGAAAACACTTAGCTGGCCATCTCCCGGCGACCGTTTCCTAGCTCCGATGGAACACAACTACTGACCGATCACAAACTCAAACAAACAAAACTTAGCCGGCCATCTCCAGGCAACCGGTCACGAGCTCCGATGAAACACCACTAACTTTCCTGGGCGGACACCCGGACTTACTCGGCCGAGCGGCGGAGTGATACATCAGGATCCAACTTGCCTAAAAAGCTGGTTAATTGACATTTATAACCTAAAAATTTTACGTAACATAGATACTGATAAATTTACAAAGCATTTTATTTCATAATACCAGCTAAATATTCCTTAAGTTTATTAAATGGGGATGCGCATCGTCATCAATCTGTCGCGGATCACCACCTTCACGGAGTTTTGCGCCCGACACTACCACCCACGTTGATCGAGAAACGCCCGGCAGAGCTCATCGCATTCCAGCACGTCCATGTACGTGCCTCCAAGCACGTGAACTCTGACCTGCCTGCCAGATAAATCCGTCCAAGCACAGGCTAGCTCAGAGCTTATTTGAAATTTTAAAAGCCAGCACTTCTCTGACGTGCTTCCAAGCAAGAGAACTACTACTAGCCTGCCACATAAATCCCATTCCAGGAGAAGCAAGCTAAGAGGCTACTTGAAATTAAAAAAATCCAAACAGGGCAAAATATAAGAAAAGTTTACTTAGATAAGTTGCTTGAAATTAAATTAGCTTTAAATTGAATCCAAACACGATATAAATCCGATAACATTAACATGTAAAATTAAATACTTTTCTCTTGCTTTAAAGTTAAATTTAAAAATAAAAAAGAAAATTTTAATGTAAATTTCTCTACTCGCATCCCCAATTAATAGGTTGGATCCCGCCGTATACATCCTTATACCTGGTTAAGTTGGCCTACTTAATTTGTTATAAACAACAAAGAAAAAAAAATATTAAGGGCACTATGCAGCAGGAGAGAAGTAGACGAATGCGGTGTCTTATGACTAGTAATTTTGTGAGCGAACCTGTGGACATAAAAGTTTCAGTTTTTTTCCTGGAATAGTTAATGGATGTTTCATTGATTGTAACATTTGAAAAATTGAATATTATGTTTGAATACATGCGAAAAAAATGCTTCAATCTATGGTTTATGCAGTTAATTATCTCTCAACACATAACTGTAACTGCAAAAAGAAAATGTTTCCAGCGTAGATCTCACTGTTCTGGACAAAATGATGCCAAAATATAATATGGTCACAATTGAAAATCGTTAGTTATTTCGCTAGTAAGAAGCTAGATTTTGCGTATTTTGGGCATCGTGCTTGGTGCGGCCTGGTGACGGCCTCCCCTAGCCGACCTTGGATGGTTGGAGGCGTGTTAGAGTGGGGGAAGAGCGCAGCTAATGCAGTGGAGGGGAAGGGACAGACTTCCTGCTGGGCGACACGGCCAGATGATGCGCTGGGGGGTTTTCACTAGCCAGGGCTACTAGGAATATGGTGTCCCACAGTCTTGTTCTTGATCCTAGCTACACAGTCCTGGGGCCAGGAAACAAAGGTTTTAACCTCCAAAAAATTTGTCCAAAGCTGAATTTTGGCACACTTACAGAGTCGAGCATGCTTAATAACATATCAAAACTTTACCGCTCAAAACCGTGTGCGTCACATCGAAATCGTGCAACAAAGTCATAACTGACGCGTTAGTGCAGCATTATACTAAATTGCTTCCATGAGGGGTAACTTTCACCGTACATTTAAAACAAATAGTTAAAAATAATCTAGAAACTCTGATCTACGTAAATATGTTAATAAACGCGTATAAATATTATTTTAACTATACACTGTAAAACAACAAAGTAAAGGAATGTATTATTTTATAAAGTTGTGAAAATTAGAGGACGACTATCAGTAAAACTAAACGTATACGTAAAAAGCATGCCCAGTATATTTTGTTGAACATTCTTTCAGCTTTCTATTGGTATGTCAGTTAACAAGTTAGCGTATTTCGTTGGATCGCTAGAGCAGTCCGAGCGTCGCAGTGTACCCTGGTTCGGCGCGGCGGACAGGCCAAGCCACTGCTACACATCACTTACCTCCGCTCGTTGTCGACATCATTGACACTTAAATTTATGATCAGGAGGGGTTCTCGCTTTGTTCTATATACTATCTACAAATCATAAAATAATTTTCCATTTTTAAATTACAGATAATTAATATTATTTTTATCATAGTTCTATAATACATACATTAAACATTACATTAAATCACAGACTGCTATGCCTAGCGTAAACAGGCTACGAAAACAGCTAAAACACAGTTTACGGCACAAAAGGAGAAATAAGTGAAGACTATATAACTACAAAAAACCAATACAGTTATCACTGACATTTCAAAATATGCTGAATGTGCCTCGCATGTTCACATAGTTTAAAAGTCCTTAGGTAGTTTAGTGTTGTATTTTCATGTGCTGAATGAAATATTGTTCGTAAACGACAAAACCTTCGAAACATGTGTTGACAAACTGCCGTGTGTGAGCTATTTGGTCGAAATATTGACATAAATCGACAGTGCGACTGGCGGATACGCTGTCAATTTTTGAATTTAAAATTAACCTCAGTTTTTGGACAAGACACTATTTGTTGGGTTCGCTGCCTACCAGAGTCGTGGCATGAGCAAGGATAGTGATATACAAGTTAAATTATGTTCGGCGGTGCTTCATTTTTAATGACATCACTATCGGAAAGAAATCATTACTTCATTTAGAAGAGGAGAATAATCGTATAGAAATAAAGTTACAGGAAAAAATCTATGAAACGTTTTTCCAAAAACAGAATAGTCAATGGTGGGTGTACGTTGGTTAGACAGCCTGAGCCACGTAGAATATTAATTAACATATAGCTTATATCGCTATCCTAGCTCGCGTCACGGCTCTGAGTTAGGCAGTGCTGTAATGCTGGGTATTTATTTTCAGAGAACTCTGTGAACACATGTACTTTGTTTTACTTCAAATAATTTTTATCGGGCGCATGCATCATATCAATGACCGAAAGCTGCTTGAATAAGGAAATTGGCACGAAGTGATATTGTATGTCCGAGTCCTGAGATAAATTTGTCAGATGCTGAAGCAAACCACTGCCTGTGACTGTGTACCCAACTCATTCTATCAAGGACATCAAAATATGGAAGTCTCCTCGTCGCAGTCACATTGGCTAGCTCTCTATAAATATCACACGTAATGATGTTAACCACCTTAAAATAAACAGGTTGATTAAACGTTGCAAAGGTGTCAAACTGACCCTGTTTCCTATCTTTTAAAGTATAATATAGCAAGGCACAGCACAACGATGTGTTGATTACGCTTGGGTTTCCAGATTTCAATTTAATGAATGGAAAAAACTCGTTTTGCTTACGTTGCGATCTCCACATATACTTTTAAATGTTCGTAATCTAACCACTCTACTAAGGAGATGAGGGAATATTTGTCTATGTTCCATACTGCCACAAATCCTCAATTGAATAATAAGTTTCGATAGGATGCGTTATTTCTTTGATACGAAAAATTTCAATCCACGGGATCTTAGTATTTGTTGATTTGCATCTACACAGGTATTGACATTTTAAAAGACTGTGTGTAATGTGCATACTTTACTTAAATTGAACCAGGTTACCTTAAAGTCAAAAAATTTTTTTATGTTATTTTATTTAGTTTGATGAAATGTTTACTGGAAAAAAATTTTTGTTCCAGTCAAACATGTATAATAATTGTATGTGGCGAAACAAGTACATATTTGATCCAACAAATTTTTTGTTGCTTTAGCAATATATGAAGTGTGTCGGATATTAGTTTTGTTGTTCTAAGAAAATGTACATTCATTTTGATTAAACACATTATTTGAGACAGTTAAACCTTAGTGGCAAGCAAACATTTGGTTGGCTCTAATTTCACACGCTTGTTTCACCATTTACAAACAAGTAAACGGGTTGAATGTACCAAACTTTTTTCTCTGTGTAAGTACTGGAAAAGTAACTGTCCTGTTTTTTCTTTTAAAATTCTTACTTTTACCTCCAACTGCTGTTATTGTCGTGCTATTCTCCATTTATCCATTAATTTCCATGTAACTTGTCGTGGATGTCTCCTCTCCAGAACTGACCCTGAAACCGCCGAGTTTTGTCAAAGAAAATCGACGTTCATAGCTTTTCTTATTAAAACGGACAAATCTTGACAAAACTTTTATTTTAGTTTGTGTTGATAGGATGACAAGCAGTGACATTTTATTTCAGTAATAATTAAGACCATTCGCGAAATGTTTACTGCAAAAAATGTGATACTACGCTTCTGCTACAACGAGATCTGTATCTTATAAAGACGGTCTATTGCTTGTCTTCTGCATTCATAGGGACCAGAAATTTTCACGAAAAGATGTTTGTCTTACGTGCACATCTGGGTTAATTCCTCTTTCCACACACGTGCTCCATTCTATACACTTGGTTATTTAGCCTTTTCTTCGAAAATTTCACGATATTGGTTATTTCTGCTGGTTGACCACAGTATATGGTATTCCGATTCAGAAATGAAGCCTATCATCGAGCAAAGCGTACACATCCACCCTTTCCATATTCTTTAAAGCAAAGTTATGTGTGATAGCCGTTGTATTAATTTAAATACACAGTAAAAAATTCGTACTTTACCAAAACTGTTCGTAAAATTATGTCAAACATTTATCAGTCTAGGTACAACATCAAGAATTTCGCACGTCAATAAAGTGGTCTAAATTTTCCGAATGCTGTGAAAACTAGTGGGACATATTTTTATGAACAGTGTTTGATGTCAAACAAAATAACCTTCAAGCCTGTCATATTTTACAAAACATGTATTTCTACAAAAAATCTTGGAAACTGGTTTCTAAAAATTTTTTTGGTGTAATTCCAACCAATTATTGTAAACTGTACAAGAATTTATTATATAAACACTTATATATAAATATGCAAATATCTTTGTAAATAAACATGAATATTTGTATATTGATACATATTCTAAACAAGTTTATCGTAAACGTGCAAAATTATTTTACTTTGTAGCCCAACAGTCTTCCTTCTGTGGAACATGTTTATTCCATATAGAGAATAAATATGTTTCACAATTTTTTCACCACTGAGCATAATCCTTCACAAGTAACCTGCGACTCAACCGACATCTTCACAAGCACTATATGAAATATCCCAATTCCCACAATGAAAGAAAATAGCTTGTTTATTTTACAGAGCTTAAAGTAACAATATGTTCTCTTTTTTTTTGTGAATCACATATTGTAAGAAGAAAATACTCATCAAAATAATGCAGAGAAATTTTTTGCAATTTTCTCCGAAAAATTAGGGTTCACTGAGATACCGATCAACAAAAATGCTGTCACCTGTCATATATCTGATGAGAATCGATACAAACTAAACGGTAGACATTTGTGTGCCTAAGTAGGCATGCTTGTAACCCTAGACATTTGAAATTCCCAGTACAGTAATATACGCACCCATCCTGTGGTAGCAGCTTGACCTGTCCGGCCTGCCGAACCTGGTACACAGCGACGCTCGGACTGCTCTAGTGATCCAACGAAATACGCTAACTTCTTCACTGACATACCAATATAAAGCTGAAAGGATGGGCAACGAAATATACTGGGCATGTTTTTTACGTAGACGTTTAGTTTTTCTGATAATCGTTCTTTAATTTTCACAACTTTGGTAAAATAATACATTCCTTCACTTTGTTGTTTTACGGTGTGTAGTTAAAATAATATTTTTACGTGTTTATTAACATATTTACGTAGATCAGAGTTTCTAGATTATTTTTAACTATTTGTTTTAAATGTACGGTAAAAGTTACCCCTCATGGAAGCAATTTAGTATAATGCTGCACTAACGCATCACTTATGACTTTGTTGCACGATTTCGATGTGACGCACACGGTTTTGAGCGGTAAAGTTTTGATATGTTATTAAGCATGCTCGACTCTGTAAGTGTGCCAAAATTCAGCTTTGGACAAATTTTTTGGATGTTTTGGCAGAAAACGGTCTTAGATTCCTGGGGTCTAACAACCACGCTTGGTGAAAGATGTGACATTACGTTACCTACTTATGCATATGTGAAACATAAGGTTAGGTTTCCAGAACCTTTTACTAACATATTTTTTATGCGAATTATGTGCACACATTCCTTGTAATATGTTTTATTTAAACAGATACATATTAAATTACAATAAAAATGATATTGCTATAATTTATCAAATGCATTGAAAAAGTACACAATCATCGATTAAACAACTTAAGAACTCATAATTATTTCACTAGCAAAACAATATGTACAGTGATTACAGTACACAATCAGATCATTGATATTGTTGTTTTCCAACTCCGGCTGCTTATCACTTGAACGTTCTGACTGCGGCCAAGATTAGGTTTTTACCGACGGAGAGCTTGTAACAATATAGGCGATGTTTAAAATTATACATACGACAGGTTTATACATGTACTGCGAGTGTGCAGTAGCGAGCGATATGATACGTGTTAGTAAGATGTTTGTTTGTTCGTATAAAGAAGAGATAAAAATTTGACAAACTCGCATTCGCTAATACGCGAATTTTACTCGCGAATATAGAGTAAATGGTTACAATTATTTCATCATGAATAAGTGAATCCGTAAATACCGAGTTCGCAAATATGGAGGGATTACTGGATCTCTTGAAACTAACATTTTTTCACGTGCACTGTACATGGAAACAAAAAAATGTCTAATGTTGGTTTCTCAAATATCGACCGTATTAACAACCGGGATATGTGTTATGTTTTAGGAAAGGATTATTACCTAACTATTTTACCCTTCCTGTGCGTAAAATCTTTCTCCGGTATGTAAAATTAAGGTCGCTGTAATAGGGTTGGGCTAATATCTTGATTTGAAGTGTTTCAGTGAATGATTTTCGCGTAAATGGCGTATTCTGTAGCGCACCCACTGAAATAAATTATAAAAATTTAAAAAAATTACGTACTAAATACCGACAAAAATGTAGAACGACAGTTATGCACAAACCGTTCAAGGCCAGGCCACTGGTCAACTCATAAAACAAAACTCGTTTTTTGCCGCAAAATATTTGCTTTGTGCCAAAACGTTTCGGCGGTTGTGGGTGATTTCTAAGTTGCTCACGGTTCCTCCCATGTCGATTCAGCGGAGAGGGGTGCTGTTTCTACCCACTATGACGCCGCCATTCCCCGTGCACTGCATGTCAGGCCAATTCCTGCTTGGTAGATCCTCGCAGGACGGCAATTGCTTGGCGGAAAATTTTAGGCGAGAAGTAGTGTAACCATGCAGACCATATATAAACATATTAGAGGAAAAAAGGGGGGACGAAAACATGTTGATACAAACCAAACTAGCTCAATGATGTAATGCACCTTTACACTACACAATCGGCCGCCATTGCTTGCACATACTAATATATATTTACTGTTAGTAAGTAACTGAAATATGGAATATAATTTTTATTGTTGCTATTTAAACTAATTTTCAACACTGAGGTATATTCTGAAGGACTTGTCTGCATGTGTTATGTGCTATACAAAAGACAAAAGCATTTTTTGTTTTTCGCACACTGGCTTTGAACGGTTCGCAATAGGTATTCATACAGTCGAAAGAATTGTTCCAATATAATGTAATACATTTAGTTCTTAGAAAAATATGACAGTAAACTATGTCTACTAAGGCCAAAGAATTATTCGTTTAAATTTCATTAATAGCCCTTAATTATGAAAGTGCTAAATGGATAAGAAAAATATTTTAATGCTTCCCGCAGTGTGACACTGAAAAATATTAAATCATCCTCTTAGACAAATAAATATTTTAAACAATCATATAGGCCTATTTCATTTATGGTAAGAACTTTACTTCTAACGAAACAAAATTTCACACAGAAATGAAATTTGAATTATTAAAGCTGCATGAAAATGAAAGACGAGTTAATACGCACATGGACAGCGAATTTTTTTTAAACTCAAACAACGAAATTTCAGGTAGCTTACGCTGTTTTGGCTGTGATTTTTCTGCATTCTAATTTTTAATAGTTATAAAGAATAGATTTTCTGCAACTTGATTACATTCAAGTTTTGTTCTGGAGTAAGGCATTTAATCCCTTACAATTGCATTCTAAATGTTGCTGCATATCCACCTCGTATCCCCCATTATCGGCTATCGAAACCTTTGTTTGTAAAGGCAATTCGTAATTCTAAACTAAACCATCAAGCTGACCGTCAGTACACTTAGAATTCAGTTGTAGATAGAATTTTTAGTGAATTTGTATACTAATGTTGTCGCTGAGTCATCTGAATACTGTTATTTTATTTTACAGATTGTATGTGTATTAACACACATTTTCCATACAAATGCCATATTTTTGTTACAAGAATCATGAAGGAAGTTCAAGCGGTATGGAAGCCGACATTATACTTATGGTTTCTGAAGAATGTGAATTAAGCATTAAGATCTCTCAACTCAAAAAATATATTGAAAATGATCCAAGCCACGTGTTTGGTGAACACAAGGAATGTGCTGAGCTTGGTTACTTCTGTTCGGGTCCAAAAGAGGGAGAAGAGAATCTTGTTCCTGATTTAATACAAAGTGGCATGTATTTTCACATCATAAAGGCTGTACTTGGCATCTCATTCCCGTAGCTTGATGCATGATGTAGACAGCAACGAGCAAAACGGTTCAATGCAGGAGTTGTTAAATTTTCAGGTGGAAAGAGAATAAACTACTCGACAAAAGGATCATATAAGGGAAGATGTGCACGTGCAGTTACAGCACACAATACCAAAACTCCTCATTATGTTCTCCACAAATCCATGTTTAACGGTATCAGTCCTAATAGAATAGCAAGAATATAAACCCAATATCAAAAAGGCTGTGGAAAAATCACCAAGCCAAAAAGGTTACTCGTGTCATTTTTTTTTTGTGACAAGGACTACGGAGCAAGCTGCCAACAGCCTGACATGGATCCAGATGTTTACAGAGAGGAAGAGCATAAATTTTTGAAGAGTCTAGAACTTTCCGAAGAAGATTGTCGTCAAACTGAAAGAAATACATTACTTCAGGCTGGATGTGGAAGTGGTTTGAAATGAGAATGAAAATGCTCACAGCTTCTAACTTTGGAGAAGTATGTCACAGAAAACCAACAACCAGCTGTGTCAAGGTGGTACAGAACATAATTTATTTTTCCGACATTCTGAATGGCCCTCCAGTAAGCTATGGAAGGAAATCAGAGCAAGGCGCAATTACAGCTTGAATAACAAAGAGGAATAAAAATTGAGAAATGTGGCTGTTCATAGACAAGGAATTTTCTTTTTCTGGGCGCTACACCAGATGGTTTGATCGGAAGTACAGTAATCGTGGAGATCAATGGCCTTATTCATAGACGTGAGATAGTTCCGAGATGATCCTGAGATCATCTTGTGCCAGTTAGTCCAGGGTTGGTCCTGACTTAGTCCGGACCAAGTGTTACCTTATTCATAAACGCCAACTAACGCCGGACTAGGGATAGTCGCGGGATCAGCCTTGTACACTGTTGCCACATGCTTCGCGCATGCGCACATCACATTTTAACACACAGGCAAGCATTCACTAGTAAAAATAATTTTGAATTACGATTATGTTTCCCCCGAAATATTGTTTCCGTTATGTCATGTAGCGAATATATTGTGCGATGTTAGTACATTTTGTATCAATAAGCCACTTTAAGGTATGCTGTAAATAAAAAATTAAGTTAATTTTTTTACAGATAGCACTATTAATGTGGCTGTTGTAGAGCAGTGTTAACGCTTTCGCTTTCTAACTTAGAGTCGTGAGATCGAGGTTTTCGTGAAACACATATTTTTTTTAAAATTTCTTAAACTACTAAATTAATGGTCACAGGATAGGTACCGAAGTTATATTTATTTAATCTTTATTACGTCCAAACTGACAGTAAAATCATAAACATAAATTTATATGTGGTAAAAAATTCGCCTTTTAAAACAATAATTTAAACTACTGTTGATGAAACATGAGAAAGAATGGGGAAAATATCCGTGACACATTGTAAAAGCATTGCAGAATTCAAAACTAATATATCTGGTTAATCTACACTACCTATAAATAAACACGCATATTTTACTAGTCAAGATTTTATTAAGAACGATATGTGCTGTGCCATTATGTAACGAACTAACAAGAAAATTTAACAGTAAAATTCCGCATAAAAACGTCGGAAATATGTATAAGAATATTTTGTACAAATAGAGGTTTCTATACCAAAATATTACAGGAGATACTGTCTTGATGTAGAACGAATTTAACGTTACAGAATGTACAGAATAAATGCACTTATAAAATAAGAAAACTGCATTATTTTCTTCATGTACAATTAAAAACTAACAAATTTAAAGAACAAAAAATTTTTTGCACCAAGCAAGATTTGAACCCACAATCTTCGGATTACTGAGCTAGAACCGTACCCCTGAGCTACCGAGACACTTATGAACATAAGTGGCTAAATAATATATACAAATGCAAGTTGATAGTAAATGTATAAAGTATTTTACGCAAATCGTATATTTACGGTTTCATATTGCTAATAGCAATAATTTCCAACTTATTAGACTTGATAAAATATTATTGCTGTACGTAAATGCCTTATACGGTACAATAAACACGCAATACGTGATTTTTTGCTCACAAAGTTTGAATTTGACCGTTTTAAATTAAGTAACTAATGCTTATTACTAAATAAATTATTAGTGTAGACGTATAATACGTTTTTAGTGTAAAATATCCGTTATATTCCATAAGCTGCGTATATAAAACAGACGTAGTCTTATATTTTAATGGTCCGCCATGTTAATTTTCGACTTAACCCGTCGTTAAACCTACCCTTGGTCCGGACTAAAAGTTAGACCGGACTAACGCACGATGATCCTCGGACTAGCGTTTGTCCGCGTCTATGAATAAGACAAAAATTAGTCTGACGATAATCCCGCACTAGTCCGGGTTAAAAACGACTATGAATAAGCCCCCAAATATCCAATTTCAGTAAGTGGCAAGAATGTAGATATGGCAGTGCAAGAAGAAAAAATTCCATACCTACACCAGCAAAAAAATAAACTTGAAATTAAAAAAAATATCATGGTTATTTCTATCTGGTACAAGGTCAGTTACATATCACAGAGAGACTACAGCATTTTTACTGTCTGGTTATCCGAATAAAGAGACATTTGTGACATTAAAATTGAAAGATACGACCAGTTTCGGATGGATCAAATTGAACCCAAACTATTGCAATTTTATTATCACTGATTAGATTTAGTTTCTTGGACGTACTCCATTGCGGAGTATGTCCAACTAACTAAATTCAGTTTTGCACTCCCATTGCACAGTTCTTTCAAAGGTTTACTAACATTGTTTGTTGCCCGAGCTAGTAGAGCCTAGACACATTGAAACAGACATTCGTAATCCACTTTACAATACAGAGGCCCAGAACAAGGTTAAAAACAAAAATAAAGAAATGCAAACAGAGCAGACTTTATTATATCATGTTGTTAGTTTGATGTGTGTGCGTGTGTCTGTGTGTATGTATGTGTAGGCCTATATGAACATGTGTATATACAGTATGTCCAGAAACAGCCGTACAATAATCACACCACGTAAATTCTGGGCTAAATTGAAGACGAAAATGTTGTGGCAAAATGTTGTATAACTTTTTTTTTCGTGCACAATGTGGCAACACAGCAAGGAATTAGAACTCTCCTGCGCTCCACGGGTGTTGGACTGTCATTGTTCGGGCCGTTATATTATGTGCTCAAGAAAGCACTTACTCCCGCTCTGTGTTGCCTCATTGTGCACGAAAAAAAGTTATTGTACATTTTGTCACTTAACGTTTTTGTCTTCAATTTAGCTCAGGATTCACGTGGCATGCTTATTATATAGCCTTTTCTTGGACATTCTGTATATATACTATAGACACCCATTGTTTGCATACACACACACAGCTCAGTGACTAAATGCATTGTGCAGAAACTTTAGTTTGACCACTAAAATGCTCTGAAAAATACACCACCATAAATTTGGGTTTGAACTGCAATCACATTTTCTAGGATATCCTTCATAAAATAGTTGACTTTTCACACACTGAGTTACAACAGTTTATACAGTTAAACAAGAAATTATTTTAGAAAAGTTATCCAGGTTTACTAAAGTTTCAAGATGTTATTATCTAAAACCAATACGACATTCGTATCTTCATGTTTACAATAACACCAGGTCTCATCATGTTACCATACAGCACTAGTTTATCATGTACCTCAAAAAACTTAGGTCTACTACACTTCAACTTGGAAGTATAGACATCGCGAATACGTATTTTACGATATATTCTTTTTGTAAATACAAAAACATGATGGGAATCCCGCCGAGCTGCATTACAAGGACCTGTTTCATGTGCGCTTAAATCCTATGTGACCGGCCTGCGAGGCTCAATGTCCGAAGCATGGTGTAATGTCTATTTTTAGACTCCTGAAATGCTGTGATTCCCCGACTGTTGTCCGAGTATATAAACCCCGAATCGACAGATTTGGAGTGAGTTCGCTATTGGTCGTGCTAGAAGATGGTGCTACACTTGTGGAGAGAGACCGGTGAAGACATCTTGGTGACGTCAGAGTTTACTGTGAGGCTGCAAGCACATACCTTCGGAGTAGTATTGCGCGAAACAAGAGGACTGCTGCGGCGGGTCGGCGGACTAAAAGGAGGTTGTCGACGGGAGTCGAACCGAAGACCTCAAGAGTGAAACAGTGGTGCACTCGTGGTGCTGCGCAGCACATGGTGAGCCATCACCACTTCGGACTGTTAAGGTTGTACATTGTCACTATTTGAGAGACTGTTGATTGGATATATGACTGAACTTTTTATAGTGATTTGTAGTCTGTAATTAATGGAAAATCATTTTTGTGTTTTGATTGTCAAAGTTAATTAACGTTTCTGTGGCACAGAAGTAATTGTGTGCGTAATAAGGGTGCTGGGAAAGTTATGGTTGTTTGCTGTTTTGTGTATTTTGTAAGCTTTGTGAGCTAGTAAATCAATAACTTAATTAAACTCTTTTCTTTCTAATTATAAAACTTCTATCCCAAAGAGCTTAGAGAATTGCCCACATGAAAATTTTTGCTAAATTTGTAACAATAGGTTGTATTTACAGTTTAGGAAGTTTTTGGATGTACTGTTTCTTTTACTTCTGCATTGTTTGCAATGGCTTTCGTTTGTAAATGTGTTTAAGAAACACATTGGTTTAATTTTATCCAATAATGCCTTTACATTAGTAAATACTATACATTATGTTAGTTAGTATTTAGCAGTATTGCATAATACGTAAGGTAGAAAAGGAATTTCAGTGTTGAGAGCAATTTTCGTTCGGCAGTAAAACTTTTAAAATAGGCTACATGACGTATGAAAAATGTCGTAAATACTACCCTAAATAGTTACGTCTATATACTTATGATGGAGTTATTGCAACTGTAAGAGATAGTACCACCCCAAACAGTGCACAGAAGGCGTTCATTCATGGGTATGGAAATGTTAATAAAGAATTTGCGTTATATGTTTATATTGTTCTACTAAGATTGTTGTTCAGAATGATTGCAACGATTAGCGAATGACTCCACTAGTTCAATTTTCATAACATATAAATAGGTATATAGTCATGTAAATTTTTTTCTAATTTAACTGCTTGAGATTGTGATACGTATGTATTATTATACTTGCTATAATTTAATTTTTGAACATTTTGTGCAGTTCAGATAGACTTATTTATTCGTTTTGTACAGAAAACATGGGCAAAGACTAAGCAAGTAACTTTTGTATAGCTATATTTATCTTAATTATAGATAGACAATGTAATGTTTTTATCTCGGGTGCCTACTTTGGTTTTGAAACTTTAATTTTACTGAAAAAATGTACCGAACTCTTTTACAGTGAAAAAAAAAATTAATAATTATTTGTGTGTTTTTTTTCTACTGTGGCATATATTATTGATGATGTCAAAATAATTTGTTATTCTGTTCTATTCTTTCCAGCTATTTTGTAATGCTCTCGATTTAATTATGTGGAAATTTTCTTCTGTACCGTTCATGAAAGGAAATATTTGTCATGTATCAATAAATGCCATAATACAAAATGTTTGAATTTGCTTAACATTGTATTCTCTGTAACATTCAACGCGTACTCGTTGTTTATTATTCAAAACATCGAAATATAAAATTAGTGAGACTGAATAGTAGTTTGTAGTAAGTGATGTCGTATGTGCAAACGCTCTCTTCAGACCACAAACTATCGTTTCAGGCAGCCGGTGCAGCAATACGCTGCGCCTGTAGGACAAGAGGGTGCCTGTCGACCGCCTCGTCCTGCTAACGGCTAGAGAATAAAGGAGGGGTGGTAAACTGAGCTTCCACCAGGCTCCCCTCCCTTCCTGCTGTGCGCAGACTGACACATCCCTTCCTCCAATACCGGCCTCCTCACTCTCAGGTCAGACCCGCCCATCTGCTTGGCATTTACTCCTGCTCCCCCCCAAAATCCAGTTCGTGGTCCACTTCATAAAACCCTTAAGACAAAAAAATTGAAATTACTATATGATAAGAGGCCAAGTAAGTGCTATGCGCCAGTGCACGTCACAACCCCCCACTTAACACGCAATGGCTTTTCCCGAGGGACAAACCATAAGTGTTAAGTACACTCTTCGTATAACAGCTCATCACAATTATGGTTTTTATATGCATTCCAATGTATTACATAAGCTACATCACAATGTTTCATTCTTACAATGATTACTTGAGTTACATAAACTATACTACATCAATGAATACACATGGGCACTTGGGCAGATCACTCTTACTAGCATGCTCTACAATATTACAAACTTGCTGTTTTCATAACCTTTAAAACATCACCACACTTAAAAGTTATCCAAATACAGTATCTATTTAACATAATTATTTTCTTTTACTCTATTACATTCTAATAACGATGTCAAAATCCTCGCGGTTGGCGCCCAGTCTCCAACTGACCTAGAAACATCCAACACAAACATACATATACAGAAGCCTCACATTACCATAGCTACCAACCTAACAACACACAATTACACTATACTTAGACGTCCTAACTTATACACTACTCTAGTATTATCCATACATAACAGGTTCCTCCCTTCTTAAAATTTCACGAAATCTTTAAGCCTCCTTGGAGGGCAATGCTGTCGTTGAGAGCGCCGACAGGACTTCGAGCCATGCACATCGCTTTGGAATGGATCTGATCTTCTTGATACTGCAGCACCGCCTTGAAGTGGAGACGGGCCTCTAGAGTCGGAAGACGTAACAGGTTCTGCTGTGTCTCTTGTTCCGCCCCCTTTCTTTGCCCGTTCCCAAGCCACTGCAGGTGTGCTAGGAAACCCTCTGAATGGTGATGAACCTCTGGAAGTTGCAGAGTCATCTTCTGTTTCTGATCGTGCAGTCCCCGAGTAGTCCCTGAACATGGCAGATGTACCATTTGTTGCTGGCTGTGACATTCCTACTGATGGCTGACCCACTCTGCGTCGGAGTTGGTCTACATGCCTCCGATGGTG